>LJIJ01000293.1:0-150499 GCA_001718145.1 Orchesella cincta | reverse complement strand
ATTGTAGGTTCATTCTCTTGCGCACCTGCTTATGCCCAAACTGATTGACTTTAGCATAAGTAACTTGTTCAACAGAGGATTTGTTACTGCTTTCCAGATCATCATCAGTCCGCCTTTTAGCTTTCATCGTGCGTATTCTTTCATACCTATAATGTACAATAAAGTATGGCGTTTTTAATGCAAAATAACTGCATGCATGGCTAATAGTAGGAGACGGCCAGCTCTGGCTTCACATCCCTGCCTCCCAATAGCCCCACATAAAGGACAATACACGCTCATTAAATATGTGCACATAAAAGTTGAAACGTGGCTTTTCACTGCTTAAAATATAATCAATTTAGGTATCGCAGTCAAAAATGTGAAGGCAAGTAAGTGAAGCACGCCCAGGCAGCCAGCCAAAAAAGAAGCTTAGAAAAAACGGTATGCCTTATTTTTTTCATTGCTGCGCCTTGAACATGAATGTGAATGAGCTAGCATAATTATTGCAGGTAAAATATACGTATGTTTATGTTGTTTCTTTACCCCAAAATTATATGCATCGCAACGAAATATGCCACAATAAAAAATTGTCCTGAAGAGGTCTGAGAAAGACAAAATAATGAATGAAAGGCATCCATCATATGCAGATCACCCTTTCGAACGCATCATCGTTCATTTGTGCTTATTGTTATTTGCATACACGTTTTGGTTGTTTTGTTTCTTTCAATCTGTTCTGGTAAGCATTCTGAATGCGTGCATATGTTTAGCAATGATGGAAGCAAGTAGTAATTAAACAGAGGCTATTTGGAGTCACATCATTCTATCATGCAATGCTGTGGAAATGAGGGATTCAAATAAAGGCATGACACCTGATTTTTTAAGGCTTTTAGCTCTTTTGTTTGGCAGTTGTTTTTATTTGAAACGACCCCGGCGAAATTTTAATATGCATGCATTGATCTTTTAAACGCTTTATGATTACAAGGACGGAGTAACATTGGATTTGTGTGTTTATATGCTGAGCAGCTAATCGTAATAGTAATGAAATGGGCTTGGCATGAAATGAGCAGCATTCGGCAACGTAGGCATTATAGCATATCTACTAAAATTTTAGCATAATATGTTTTTAATGATTATAAGGCAATACGAAGGAAGGGGTTCCTAATAAGGTAGTTGAACGAAAAAGCAAACTAAATCATCCGTGCTCCGGTGATGTAAACAAGATATCCATTTTTTCTTCTAATCAATAAACTTTATGCTGATTGTGCCTTTTCATATACTGGCAATATTGTCAAAATTTACAAGATGGGTGGAGGAAAAATGAAAAATTAGAATTTCATCGTAATGTCAAGCAATAAAAATACCAGTCTAGGATGAATGGGGGAAAAACGCAGGCATGCACGATGCTGTAGCATGCAAATCAATTTGTTTGTCATGGCAAATCGCCATGGAAGTTGGAAAGTTGCGCACAATAAAATATTATGCGGGGGCGAGTTATCATCCAAAATGACATGAATAATAAGATCGGTTACCAGTTTTAGCTTACAGAACATAATTTTTTTTTCTTTGTTCAACGCATGGAAATTAAGATAACTCAATTTTTAAGTAAATAATAAACAATAATCTACGTGTCAGCTACACATTACCAATTCGCCACTTTTGCTTACTCCTTCTTTCAATATTAAAAAATGACATATTTGGCAAAGTAGGGATTCTTGCAATGTACAAATTTTAGTACTATTCGTGGGATGTTCCATACCTGCTTCTTGTAAGACGGCATTCTTTTACGAGTCTCGTTTTTTAAAAATTTGGCATTGTTTAGTAAACAAACCTCGAGTATTGATAGCGCTTGATACGAAATAAGTAGGAATTTCAATTCATTGGCTTCGTTTAATATGTGTGACGGTTTTGTTTTAATGTCATTAGATCGAGTTTTGATTACGTAAAGCGCACTGACTATAATTTGGAATTAAATGGTCTCCAGTTTGATTGCTTGACGTCAATGTTGGGTTTGGTTTCAGGAACAACTGCAAGTGGTTAGGTGTCTTTTTAGGATGAATATACGATAAATCAGCGTTTTTTACTCACACCTGTCCAGGGCTACATGCGAACGACTGTTCAAATGATGTTGAAGTTCCTTGGCAGTAATGGTATGGAAAGCTATACCAATATGAGAATGAACCACCATGGATATCCAATAGCGCGGAAGTTAAGACATTAGTTTTAGCATAAAGATTGAATAACTGCAATGAAATGATCCAAATGCAAATCATACGATCGAATACGGACATCATAGATAATACATATCACATCTAAAATATGGTTTGTGAAAAGCTAATGTAAAGTTTTAAAAGACGTAAGCTGCTATCTTTTGCGCTAGGAAAATCTAAATTGAAATCACGTACACTTTGTTGTAATACACAATATAAATAGTTTTTGCTTTATGATTCAATGCTTGCTTTAAAATATTACTTAGCATAATTCTTGTGAATTTTGGTCAGACGTACGACCACACAAAGCTAAATCAAGCAACCTCGCCATAGGTCAAGGTTTTACCAAAATTTAGGATGAGGTATGAAGATGAGAAACACTAATCAAAGCTGGCTTGCTATTTGTATGCAAAATCTCATCCAAGAAAGTGCATGTAATAAATATTATTTAATTGGGCGAATATGCAATTCCAAAATTCAATGTAAGATGTATTTTGAAACTTATTTCTAACTTCTTCTATACATATCATGCATTGAGGAATACTGTTGAATAATACCACTAAATCACCCATATTAATATCAATGAAGGTGATTCAAAAATCAATAAACTATCAAGCCATCATAGACAACAACATTTTCATGTGAAAACATATTTCCACTCGACCAGATCCTATCTAGAAATTCGCAACGCCAAAACAGTCAAAAAAATCGGCCATCGGCCCATTTATTTAAGGCCGTTATTCATGCTACTTAACCTTCCATAGCTAGCTGTTGTACACTCACTGGAAGGGAATCAAGGGAATGCAATAACTTTTTACATTAACACAGAAAATTTATAAAACAGCCATAATTCAACTGTGAATTGTACATCGCATGCAAACACGCACAGAAAAATTACAGGCCAAGATATAAACTTTGACATTTTGATAATTCAATTCGTGATAAGTAACAACAATAATATGCAAGATATTGCATCTGCAATAGGCAACTTCAAAGTATGCATATTATAACCAATATGTATACGATACGGTCATAATATACGTTTTTTTAAACCGCGTATCCGAATCCTTAGGCCATTATTATGTATTAGTTAATAATTTTTCACTATAGGATAAACGCTCGTTAAATTCATTATAAGAGGAAGGTGATTAAAGATGATGGAACCCATTACTATATCTAGAGAGTGATGGAAAATCGACTAGCAAAAACTTCACGGAACACATAACAAGTTCATTTCTTCGTCGGCTTGCAATTTAATTTTAATGCTAGTTATAAAGTCAAAACCAGAAAATCTCCTGGGAATTGTTATTTCCCGAATAAATTGGACATTTGCATGTCCTATTCATATGCCGCATTAGCGCATGCAGCACAATCACACAGGATTTAGGTCTAGCATGTTAGTTTAAATCGTGATGGTAGGCAGAGATGTAATATTCGAATAGGAAACGAGTAGGAAATGGTTGAATGCCTGCCAAACCGATATACTACACATTATTCCGTTTAGTACAGACGATTCACGTAATACAAAGCGCTGCTTGACTTGTGATAAATGGCAAACATGGAAAGAAGATGTATGTCGAAATTAGGAAATTAGCTTTTGATACACATGATACTCAGAACTAATTAGCAAGTCAGGAAACAGATAAATTCGCTCTCAAATTTCGCTCTCTCGTATCTCAAATTTTTTTTTTGTTCCCAAACACCATTTACACAACCACCGAAGAAAATTAGTCAAATTTGACCATTTTAGCCTAAAACATCATTTCAAAATTTATCGTGGGATGCAGTGATGGTCAACAAAGGATTATCTATATGTATTACCAACCTGCAGACGGCACAACAATAAACTTAACTTGAAGATTTTTAAAATTTTCGTTGAGATCATGATTGCAATCATCATTCATAATTTGCTCTCTCTAATCAGTCTAATCGTAAAGATAATTTTGAATAGTTTTCATTTCATTCATCTGTCGGAAATATGTAAATTTTGTCAGCATATCACGTGCACCTACAATCAATAGGGATGAATATCGAACATCATGTTCGTTCATGCGACACTCATATGTAATAATCTAATGGTCATCCATTTGAATTATGACGCACTCACTACTTGTCGAGAGTAACTGTAAAATGGTATTACAGTACTAAATTGCAAGATTTGTACGCATTGATTGCTCATAAGTAGATGCATGTTCAATCAGCAATAAAATGTTCACATCTGCATGATGAGCACACACATATTTTACAGACTTCACCTGTTTATTACTTATGATGGCCATCTTTGGTAAACGTATTGATTTGATGTTTGTGTTGCTGCTGCTGCTGGTCTGCCCTGCCATTTCATGAAACATTATTATTCAGAGTGACTACTTACTTGAGTTTGATAGTTTCATTGTCATAAAGAAAGTTGAATTTTCATTATTATGGTGCTCGTCTGAACATGAGACATCGCATCTTACGAGCCGGCTTTTTTGTTTTATGGACTTCAGCTTGCAGATCAGAAGAACCAATTTTAAAGTCTAAATAATTTGTCTAACGCAAGTTTTATACTCAAAAGAAAACAAGAATGATGTTGGTGGTGGTGGAAGCATAAAGGCCTGAAAACGATAAGCAATTATTGTTCCATTAATGATATGGTAGTTCTGCTCATGTATGTACCTCACAGTTCACAGTCTTCGGTCATGATATGCCTTCTTGATCTTCTGACGATAGCCATCGCATCATCATCTGACGTATTTCATGACTTGCCTTTTGGGTTAGCAGCATGATTAACTTGTGCACTAAAACAGAGTGAAGTGAAGCATGCATACACCCAATCCAAGTATGTAGAACGATTTTGGTTCGTGAGATGTATGAAAACATAAAACAAAAACGAGAATACCGATAGGAAGTATGAAATATTTGGTGATGTGATGATGGTATGCCCACTTGTTTGTTGTCAGTCTGAAGTCTAATAACAGATTTTCTTTTGCATTGCCGCATCATTAGCATCACCCTCCTTCTTCTCCTTGTTGTAGTAGTAGATAGACTTCATTGTTTAGCTCTTTTAGATATGCGGGTTCACTCACACATCGTATGATTATGATTACGTGTAAATACACCATGTATCATCTCATCTCAGATCGAATAAAGTTTCAAGAAGCAAGATCCTCATTGTGCTGAAGCTGTTTATTGTATCCTTCACAATGAACGGATTTTTATGCGGTTTTTATGCCACTGTTGTTGAAAGACACGAAAAGCCCGAAGCGATGATGGTAGTTTTCGAGGTATAAACTTTTTTTGTTCACATTTTCTTTCGATTTAACATGTAGGTATGCTTATCCTTTCATCGAGCTATACTTACACTGAATGGTTAAGTTTTTGTGATGATTTTTTTTACCTCCATTGTATAATTCAATTTTCCTAAGATTACGTATTACATAACTAACTATATGTGTACATATGTATGTAGGCATCTCATACGTACGTATCTTCAGATCATTGCCCTGCGTCCAACCGGAAACATTTCTGCCACATGGTTTCAACAACGAGACGTTGGATAGAGCTAGAATAGTGAATGGATGGAGGAATTTTTGTACTTTAAAATGGTACTTGTGCTTAAATGTATTGGTTAAAATAGCATTTTTCTGCCTACAGACGTACACATTATTGGCATTGTATATCATGTTGTTGATGTCTTATCAGAATCGATATGTGAATGTATTGCAATTCTAGATTTTTAGCATGCTCGTGAGTGAACTGATAGTAGTATGGTAATAATAATATAGGTACGAACCAGATCTAGCAGTTTTAGTTTACTATACAATCTGCGTGCTTATCGTATATCATCAGTAGAAAGTCATAATGCGGCAAAATGACGGATCTACAAAAAGGTTACACTCTTTAATATATAAGTAATTTTGAATGAATCTCTAGTCTTCAGGCTGTAACGATCTTGTTATAACTCATGAACACGCATCTCAGACTGAAAGATACCGATACGATCACTGATACCAGTTTCTGTAGCTCACACATAACCTAGAGCATCAGATTCGAACAAGCATAAAAGGTAAAGGAGGAAGTGTTCTTTGAGATGACGTGAAATCGGATGGTGTGTGGCTTCATCTGTATTTAGTGCGTTTAAAATGTGTAAGTGAATGAATAGATGGTTAGGAGCATTTTTGTTGTACTTGTGCCAAATGAGTACACATGGATTGTCTGGGATTCATCTCTGATAGTTATTTTCTAGGTTGAAAATTAACCCTACATCAATGAAGATATACAGTATTGCGTGCAGATAATGAATTTATAACGTGTGCGAGGAAAAGGAATCTATGCCGATATTTGAAGCGATAATGAGTTAATAAACCAGTAGAACTTGAGATTTGTGGTTGATGAGCATGGGTATCAAATGTACAGAAAGAAAGAAAAACTAAGAGTTTTGGATGAAATCGAATCTTGTTTATTTTGCCTTAATTTTTTTAACCTTTTTCCTAATGTGTGTATTCACCAATATATGAACAGAATGAATGTGCTCAAAACTGTATAAGCTACACAGCACAGCTACGGTTTTGCATGTAGCGTTGACGAGCTAATTAGGTTTTAAAATCGATTAATACACTTCATGAGCCTCCCGGTTTCATTATTTAATGAAATCATAGCATACACAAAACCTATTTTTTGACTCTCAATGAGAACCAGGAAACAAATAAAAACAAATTGAGGGCTTTGGTATAACTCTTCTTGTCTTCTCAGGGATATCCATTTCCTCTTGTAGGAATTCCATTACGCTCCTTTCTGTTTTCTTCTTCCATTTTATTTTCAAAAGGACTAAAAGTAAAAGAGGAAATGCCATATAATCCGTAGAGTTATGTAATACACTTTACAGACTGACATCTTTAGGCTATCAAGGTTGAGTAGCTTTTATTTAGGGTCCCTCCTATATCTCTTCCAGTATAAAAACTCCGAAAAATAACAATTACACTTGCAACTTTACAGGCATTCTCCATCTTTCCACACAACTTCTGGCTTTGTTGACACACAAAATACTTCTTTAGATTGTTGTACATAAACTTGCAAGCAGTCCATTAACCTTAAAGACAGGATTTAACAATAAGCTCCATGCTACACTTAAATCTCGACTTCTAATTCCAAAAAAGATGCAAGCCAATCTTATCTTCATCGCATGTATTCTTACGACCAAAATTTTCTTGGTTTGTTAGCATCCTTCCATTTCCATTCCTATAGAGTTATACGACAGTCATTTTCATCCCATATGCTAAAAGCCTGCAGCCATACCAGTCAGCCATTTAAAAGAAGCAAATGCTTCACCAGTTTCACCACACCACCCATGCATTTCATTACAAAGTTTATTCAATACAGAAATGCAGTTCCTCCCTATGGCTTAAACGAAATGGAATAGGAGACAACAAATAATGTTCTTTTTCGACCCAGCAAGAAGAAAGATTAGATATGCAACTGACCCATAGCTCCTCACACAATTACCATGACCCACCGAGATTCTCTTAAAAGGAAATGTTGAAAACAAGGTGTGCCGGTCTATACTTCCAAAGCCCACCTTCAGGAAATTATCATTCCATGGCTCTCATGCATACAAATCGTAAGTAAAATGTGTGCGCAATCAATTCACAATTCAAACTTTCTTTTAAGAGTTTGTAAGAGAGGTTTCATTTAATATTTATGCTGGTGCGAGTAAAAATGCAATATATTTCATAAGATCGGACAGATATTAGAACATTTTTGGTCACTTTCTCTCCCTTCCTGGATGAAATTACAGATAGACATGAGTTTGAATGTGAAAAGTGAGAAGATAAAGTAGACATTTTGCTCGACGCTCGCTAATGAAATGATTCCTTGCTCTTGATTTAACGAACATGAAAATATTTGTGTGTTAACCACAGTGTGTAACCTATCACCATACATCATCATCAGGTTGAAAGTAAAAGAGAAAAAACTGTAGATCACGCATGCTATCCTTTTACCATCATCTTTTATGTTAATGTCATAAATGTATCCATCGCCATACATGTGTAATGTGTAAATACTCCACATCTGTTACGCATTTTACTCGCACATCTCAAAACATTGTAACTGGTAGCCTAAAATATTGAATGTTCATATATACTTAGAAGATGGTAGTAGTTCATGTGTGCATGCGTGTCTTTGGAAACTTTTCCTTCCTCTCCCCTTCTTGTCTCCAACTGGTAACCTGCAATTGTAGATGCGTGTAATCGTATATCGCATCTCATCTGTTCAGTTGGCGTCATTTATCTCCTTCCTATTTCGAAAAAGCTACTTCCTTCTTTATTCATCTTGCGTTATATCCTTGAAACAAAACGGAAGGTTAATGTAGTACTGAACACAAATATAATTTATTTCAGGGATTCAAAATGTTTTCCTAACAATTGGTGACAATGAATGAATGTTTTTGAAAAAATTATTTTAGCTAGAGTTTATAGAGTTAGAGATATAGTGTGTGTATAAGCAACGCAACGCTAGTCCCTCTTTCGCCTCTTTGTTTTCTGAAAACATGCTCTTTTCTTCTGCAGATGCCAGTTGTGTAAAATTGTGAGCATAAATTCAAGTTGATCTCATGTACTTTTGCTCGTGAATTACATTCAGGTATTGATATTATGGTCTCAGTGCAGCAGTCAAAAAATCATAGTTCTTTTCATGACAATCGCTTCATTCGGTTGCTTTTCAGCTCATTGCGATAGCAGACAGCGTTGCATTTTATGGATGATCAATGCAGCGTAGAATACTCTTTATCACACGAAACAATCCAATTTTATTGTTTGCCACAGCCTCGTTTGCCATCAATAATTTTTAAATTGCTACTCCTTCATATGCTCTTAAAGTACTTATATTTGACGAGATAAAACTCAGCCATTGGTTGTGTGAACACCAGGCATGATGATAACCGTATTTCTAGTACGCATCAATACCAATATGACATGAACAAGCAAATGCAACGCAACACATTGTTGTTAATGTTTGTCTATTGCAATCGCGAACGGGATGAAGAGCACTTTATCAAAGAGTTTCTTAAGGACAGCAACATGCATAATTTACAGTATGTCCAATGGACACGCAGAAATGTGTACATATACTGTAGTTTCCACATGTGTGAATATCGTTCAGTCAGTGTTTTCCCTCTCGTCACCTTCTGCTGATACCAATGCTGCAAATGTTTGCAAGTTAACGTTAATATGTGTACTTTGCACATCTGTATGCAATAGCATGCATGCATCCCCTATAAAACATGATGTTGTTTCATGAAACGATGCAAAGATGAATGTCGCTGATAAACGTAAATAAAGTGTGTTTGCCTTGAGACCAGCCTTTGAGATGTTCACTCACTTCACTACAATACAATGAACCTGCGTATGTCAGCAATGCAATATGTACATCATATATTCTTCTTTGGTGTCTCAATGCCTACTATAAACCCTTTCATTCTTTGTCATAGTGCGAACTTTGTAATGGAAAGCTGCAATGTATATCGGTATATCTGTTTTACCCATATTACAAGTTTAATTAAACTATGTTGGTGTTACTATTTCTTCATAAATACGTTTACAGTCATTGAATATATGAAATGTTCTCTTATAAGAAAAGTAATACAATTTACAACAAACATCACAACAGTGGTCATGAAAAGAGCAATGCATCAAAACCATGTATACTATATCGAGTTATAACAATATATTATGTGGATCAGCAACAGAAGACCTACGTAGACTAATGTAAGGAGATGTATACAATTTACATTACATTTTTGCTTGCAATGTTGAATGTATCGCATAGCTATGTATGTACAATGTAGATACGGCTAGACATATATGGCATAGCACATAATGCAATGCGTATTCCCATCATCACATCATGGAAAGGATTCTCATCTCGTTCTCGTGTCTCTTTTTTCTCTCTCACTTTTCTGCATCTTCTCCTGTTTCTTCATCTTCATTCTAAAGAAGAATACATGGGATACCATGAGCAGAGCAGAAGACGAAAGGAAAGGTAATCGTATTCTTCTGCTGCAGTACAGTGCACAGAGCCAGTAAAAAACCATCCGTTCGTTCATTCCTTCTTCGGATGTGCACTTAAAAAAGTAGTTTTTTTGTGCATTACATCGTTTCTTGTTATTCTTCTTGGGTCTAATCATATTCTGCTAAAGTGAGTGAGTTACCTTTTGTCGTGATCGGTGACGGTTGTGTGTTTAGTGCAGAAAAACAGAGGAGTTCAAAAAAAAAGTATTTTATTCTTGTTCTAAATATCTAATCTAACAGTTTTTCTGTATCTCATCTTCATCAAAAAAAACTTAAGCATGGGAACATCACATCAGAGCAAGCATATTTTGTGTCGTCTTCTTCAGCGGTTAATGGTTACTTTACTGTAGTTTCTACTAATCATGTTGTTGGTTCTCACTCTCAAGGAGAGTAGGAGAACGGTTTGCGGTATCTGATATATTCCCAAAGGTTCATGTTGATAGTGTGAAGGCAGAAGCATAAAAACATAAAAAATTAAAGTTGAATGTAAAGCAGCAGTGGTTAAACGATAGGGATGATTATAATGAGGAGGTTAAAAAAGTAAATAGGCATATATTTTTGTGTGCAGTGCATATCCGTTCACACCAAGACTAACATCTTTTTGGGCTGCGTCAGTAGTAGTGACTGTGACCGTGTGGTTGACGGTGGTGACTGATTGTATTTCTGTGCTAAATTAAAAGCTGCAAAAGGATTTGCCCGAGGAAGGAGTCAAAGGATTAAAAACACTGTGTGTAAGTAATCTGTCAAGTCAATTTTGTCAGGTAGAATTTAATGTGAATGCAATTTTGTGGTGCATCTTCACTTGTGTGCTGTCTGATAAGCAGATCGATTTCTCATGATGCTATATAATAATGGTAACAAAAAGTTTGGTATCTAAAGAGCTTCTACGATGACTGCACACTTTTAATACAATTGACTATATTTTTAAACTAGAGCAATTAAAATAATATCGATTATAGCAGTTTTGTAGCAAATTTAATTAGCTACAATCCCTAGCAAGGACAAAGCATATGAAGCACTATTGACTTCGTGGCTGATCCTTTTCTGCCGAGTTCTCCTGAGACGCTGCACAGAAGTCCAAAAACAAGTTCAAATGTGACAAGTTAATAACATGGTTGTTCTTCGAAAACGAGGGTTTCAAATAAGACAAAATCAGCAGATAGGTAAAAAAAGCTGTAGAATCCGGTGAAGATAAAATGAAGGTCCAGAGTGGTCGTGCCCCTTACATAATGTCGCCGAAATAGATCATTGCAGCAAACTAATTGCATCAGCGCCAACCCTCACTTTTCAGCAAGCCAGCAGTGAATAAACTCAAATTAAATTAGGACAGTTTGATTCCTATTAAAGCTAAGAAACTGGGGAATCCTGTCATGGCAAAGAAGAGTTCTTCTAAGCTACCCACTTTGCAGAAGGAGCCCTAGAATAAACGTGTACCATTGTTGTGCAAAAAAGTGCTTAGAGAAATTGTCATCACTTGCAATGAATCGTACGTAATACAAGATCCTTCCAAGACTCCAGCTCAACAATATTTTTGAAGCTCAGACCATCAACTTGAACCTACACTCGAGAAAATAAAACTTTTGCCCAAAATTCCGAGCAGAAATCTAAATTGGCAGGCTATGTCCCAATTTAGGAACGTTTTGAAACAATTCATACATTGGGCCACTATGACCTCAAAAATTTACTTGGAGCAGTGGTTGAAGCCAATTCTGACTCCCCACACCCAGGAGCACCGTTTATCGAAACAGTTCGTCTTGTGGCTTGCTTTGGCTTTGATTTTCTAGTAAAAGGAGGTACTGACATTTTTACGAGAATTTGTGCCGTTGGTGGTGTTAAACGAGAACTCGACCAACGCGCCCCACCTGCACCTAATCAAAAAAATCTGGGCACTGTGTAAAAGCCACTACTTTACCCTGCCGGAA
This sequence comes from Orchesella cincta, assembly GCA_001718145.1. Lineage (NCBI taxonomy): Eukaryota > Metazoa > Arthropoda > Collembola > Entomobryomorpha > Orchesellidae > Orchesella > Orchesella cincta. The sequence goes on along the minus strand of LJIJ01000293.1, from coordinate 138,343 downwards.
GAGCCCACGATCGTTTACCAAATCTCTGATCGCTGGGAGAAAACACCATTTGAAGTTGCGAAGTCTTCCACCACGAACCTCATGATATGCCTGAAGGAATTGATCAGCCACGAAGTCAACCGCTGTCCTAATGCTTGTTCCTTTGCTTGGTGTTGTAGCTAATTAAATTTGCTACAAAACTGCTATAATCGATATTATTTTAATTAATCAAGTTGAAAAATATAGTCAATTGTATTCAAGTGTGCAGTCATCGTAGAAGCTCTTTACTCTTCATCAAGTTGCCGAAAGTTATCTTTAAAAACTTTACGACTTGCTTCTCGTCTCGACGGTTTTAGACCTCTACAACTGCATCAATGATTATACGGTTGCATGGGCGTACAGTTGAATTGAATGTGAACTGTACGTTTTGAAATTCTTATGTCGCTTGGTCGTATTGCACTGGTATGATAAGATAATGTATTGATAATGTTTGAATGAGCAAGACAGAGTAAAATGCCTAGTGTTTCTCATGAACCGACTCCTACGCTATCGTAAGCACTTGCAGTTGTGTTGCGTGCTCATTTGTGATTCATCTGAATTCAACAGATAGTCACACTAAGCAGGAATGACGACATCAGACATAATTTTATTTTGATTCAGCCAGAAGCTTTTGTGTGAACTTATTGCAAATTGGTGCAAAGTACAGCGAATGTAATTTTGCTGTGTGGTATGCGATGCACGTTGCTTATGATGAGTCATAAAATGTCTAGCAAAAACAAGCATCCAATGCAACTTTGATATGGTTTCGTGACTTTCTAGATTCAATTTCAGTGAGTTTAGTAATAAAATCAAAAGGTAATCATAATCATGGAACAATGCACAGAAAAATGGAATACTTATCCAATGCTTTGTTAGCCGAGAAGCTTCTAACTTGTTTGTAAACAGATGAAGGAAAAACCACCCAGAGAGTGCGTAGGTTGATGAAGAAAAGCAAAAGGTACGATGATAATGAAGGGAAGGAAAGCGATTGACGAAATAGCAACCAGTCTAGTTTTTGTGTAGGTTTCCCTGGCTACAAAAGTTTGTCACTTGCGCCCTTCTATCCACTTCAGAAAGTGGTCTCGATCACGCTAAACCCATGGCTATGTTATGCCCAAGTTATGCCATTCTATGGAAGTGGTGTGGTAATGGTTACGCAAAACAAACTAATATGGAAGTACGGTCGGTCGGAATCATATAGTTCCTTTAGAAGTGAAAATGAATGTATGGATTCCATACTATATGAAATGCTTAATATATTTACTTTGGACAGAAAAACTGAAGCGTGCATATATATACCACCAGCCTAATCACAAAAGCAAAATTGGTCTGTCACGCCATTTGTTGTTATCGTCATCGTCAAGAGCAGAAAACTCCATACAACAAATCTAGCAGGTCTAGTATTGAAATAGTGGTTATAGTAGGAGTATTGAAAATAGGGGCTACCTATTTCTATATGTTTAGTTGCACCACTGTTTGTTATAGATAGTTGGTTACCTACAAATGGTTTGGCATGGACATTGCTAAAGTGTAATAAAATATTTATGAACGTGTACTGTATACCTAAGTGTGAGCATTGGCCTTCCACTCTCCCTCTGGACGTTTTTATGCATGTGGATATAGGTTAACTTTATCATGAGCAGTGATGTGACTATCGCGATGATGTAAGCAGAGGAGCAGAAAGCGAGTCCAAGTTAGTTATTCACTTGCTGGTGGAAATAATAGATGTTGTGTTTTGCTAATTCAAGGGTTCCAGTCCAGTGTTTTTATTGTGTGGCCCAAAAAATTGCGATATGCAGGAATAGTTTTACAATGTTTGCTCTGCATTTCACATTCTAAAAAGTGTTATCGTGAAACAACATTTTAACACAGGCTCTGCATTGTGGCTTGTCTCTAGATGTTTTGGAAGTGGATGCATTGTGGAAGGTATTTGCTGAGTTTAGAATTATTTGTATCGATTTTTATATTCAAATTGGGGTTTAGCTGGAAGTAAAATGCTATTCAAGTTTAAAATACTGAAGCATTGGGATTTGATGGTACTTTCTTTAACAAGTTGTCTAAACAGGCTGGCTCCAAAAGGGATAAATTTTTGGACGTAATGGCATCATGAAAGAAATTTGTAGTTTCCTTCACTTTGGAAGCGTTACTGGTGGTGTGGTATCTTCCAGTAAAACTCCAGGCCATACTAGCCTTGCTCCACATTTTACATTCGTTCTCGCAGACGATAATTAAGTTTATGGACTCTTCATGCCTTGCCTTGAAATATTTACACATGGGTTGTCGGCATTGGCTGTGTATTTATTTGCAAAGTTTGTATCGTGTATAATTTAAAACTAAAGAACTGTGTCTAAGTGCACTTTGAGAAGGAGAAAGGTCCGTGTTTATTTGGATACGCATTGATTTCATAGGCATAACATAAGAAACCTGCATACAGGTAGCAAGACTGTTTGAGTCGTTTTGTGCTTTGAAAAGTTTTTTTTTTGCCGTGCACATAGTAGGTGAATTTCATATACGTCAAGTAGATATAAATCGGACGAGGGTTACACTATTTTCTGGTTTCGTTTGCATATTTTGATTAAACGCCAAGAGGTATTATAAGATATGGTATTTTGGTCTGCGTAACTGACCATACTTATCGGAAAGTAAAACAACTAGCACGTAACGTAACTGAGTGTTGTGAGCATCCACCTATTGCGTGCATATCAATTCAAAAATTCACTCTAAGCTCTGGCTTAATGACAGTTTGCATCTCATAATGAGCATGATAAGAAACAAACGTATGTAGCACGTGTTGTCAGTCCCCAAAACATTTCTATATTATTACCATTTTATGTGATTTGCAGGATGAATCCTCAGTATATTATAGTGAAATGGATTTATAATAATTATTTATGTATTATTAATTGAGATACCGAATGCGTATAATGTTCATAGTTGATATAATATTATCTATGTATATATGTTTGTGTATGTATGTGTATATAGGATTTTGATTGTGCAATATTTACATTTGTGTCTTGTGCAGTTTGTCAGTCAGTCTGAGCAAGTCATTTACCTAATTGACCTAAATGAGGAGTAGTGGATACCTATAATATTAAGAGTTTTGGAAAGGTAAGCGGAAAACATTGAGACTGGGTTACACGTACCAACAATTCAGTCATTACATACTAACAAAAAATTCTTCTGCATGTGCATGTGTGTTCTGCATGCGTGTTTCATAAGATTACAAACTGTCGATGTTGTTCGCAAAAAAATCTGCCCACACAAACTGGGAATGAGTGAGTGTCCATTGGTCTAAAAGCCTAATAATAGGGATAGACATAATATAATGTAATGAAATTGCCATTCATCACCACCTACCTTCCTACCTACTTCTATTGCTTTTATTACACACAACGCTCGATTCTAAATGCTAGCTTTTTATTAGCTGAAATGCAACTTAGGCTTGTGGTTTTATTGCAAAATTAATATTGCTACGTTATCTTTGCATCCAAACAGAACAATATTGAATAATATGTAGATGTGATTGCCGATCTGTCAAACGAAGCGTATCGGGAAATTAAACGAGATATTATACGATGATAACCAATAAGCCTAGAGCCATGCTAGTTCTACCATAGATAACTTTCGTGGCTGTCATTTTAGTGGAGTTGGGAGCTTCTCCAAAGGGCTTGACACTATAAAAATTGATCGTAAAAAATGTCGAAACATCGTGCGTATTTTGAATACTTAATTAAATGCTGTTGTTGCGGCTGCTGGTAAGTGTGTTGGAGAAGACGATAATAATAATTCATCTAGCACAAGTTGTAGGTGTAGGTGCATTTTTTAGCAGTTGTGTCGTGAGTGATTAGTTCCTTCTAGTAACAAGTGATGATGTTGCATCTCGGTCAAGTGATACCCACTTGCATTAGCTGTTTATGTGCCAAGAATTACGTAGGAGTCGTTTAATGACTTCTTATATAGCATAATAAAAGAGCATGTTTTGATCGGTCAATGTTATTGAATTGAAGGAGTCAATTTTTTAAGGAGACCTAAGGATGAAAGAGGTTGTTTTTGTTTACTTTTGTATAGGAAAATCCTTGTATACAATTTTGCTTGGGTTCATTTGAGCAATCAACGACGATACCATCGTCCTAAAATAGAGGTCGATATGGACTGTTGAGATTTGTCGTGGCTTGATGGTATCATATCGAATGAATAAGACTTGCACCTTAAGAATTACAAAAATCTTATGACCAAAATCATTACTATTGTGCCAATGTTGATATTAAAGGAGCGTATTTTTCAAAGGACTGTGCAATTTTAAGTTTATGGACAGTTTTAAGAGGTATACACCAATCGAGATAAGTGGGCAAATAAAACGGTAGAACAAAATGGCTCATGACAAGTTGTCTCGTTCTGTGAAAGAGTTTCATTCGATACAAGATGGATGTGAGTGTGACGGATATAATACCCACGAATTATGTGTTACATTGCAAAATTTGAAGTACACTATTTGAAGTTTTTGAAGTATGAAGGCAGTACAATAAGAAATGAAAGAAACGTATGAGACTTTTTAGACATTCTTATCACAGTCCGCTTGCCCGTTTACGGTTATTCGATCGATTCCCATAATTTTTTGCAAACTCTTCAAAGTTTGAGATAGGAAAAAAAAGTTTTCTCAAGACCATTCAATTTTTGTGAAGAGAGCCTTTTTACAACTTTTTTAGTCATATTGTGCCTGCAACTCATTTGTAAGAATAATTAGATGCATATTATGGCCGAGAGAGAATTGCATTGTAATTTCAACTGCAGACTTTATAGGCGTGGGATCATTATTTCTTTCTAAATCATAATTCTGAAAATCTGACAGTATGTCAGATTGACTAATAAGTCTTGAGACGATGAGAAAGTAGAAGGAGTGCAAAAAGTAACAAAATCCATCGGCTCAACTTTATTTGATGTGATGAAGTGGAGATTAGTCAGATTAGTGCCATGCCATGTTTCTGGCTATGCATTGTTGCTTGAGTAAAAATATGTTTAACAATGAACTCCAAGCAAGTATTCAACATAAAAACAGTAGGGAGCTTAATGGAGACATTGTACAACAATTCAGCAATCATTTCAATTTATTATTACTCTCATTCTTGTTTAATGTTGGGGCGGTCACACAATCCAACCGTCTGACATTTTAACTATCCTTGTCCCTTACGATTGTAATTACACAAAGGCTGTATGAGTGTTATCTAGGTTTCCGGTGAAGTGAAAGTTCTCATTGTGTTATCACACCTTTACCATTTTAGTAGCATTTTTTTGTATTTGATTGACTGTAGTCATGTACAATTCAGCATACGAACGAACGAGCAAACTTCCCTCCGGTCACTTTACGAGCCGTATTAAGCTAAATGAGCCACAGTAATATTGCCATATAATAATGAGGATTTAATTTTTAAAGGTGTTAATCACGTTTAGATACATCTATGCAAGCGTTCCGCAATGAATGAAGGGATCTAAAGTGCCATCCTTATCACTGGATGTTAATAGAGTATGAATGTATGTAGTAAAAGTGAAAAAAATCATAATGTAACTAATGTAAGTAGGGAACTATGATAGGAAAATCAAGATTGCTAACATGCAATATACTTCATGTATTTTTAAAAACCGTGTTCTGTGCAATACCTGTTTATAGTAGATTGTATTTACAATCCATTTTAAAAGTATATCATAATGGGCTATTTTAACGAAGCTGTGTATGTATGTATGTACCAATTGTACCATATATTCACCCATTGTAATTGTTACATTACAATTTTAAATCGTAAAACGATGAACATAATGGTGATGCGATTTTACATGTACTCGGTGATGTGCCTACAATTCCCCATTTAATCATCATTGTATACAGGTGGTGGTGGTAGTGCCTGCAGCGTAATTTGGGATGTGTACGAAAATTGTTGTACACATTTAGGCACACATATTATTTGCTGGGTGAGCTGCAGAAAAGTCTTCAGACTGCCTTGAGTCAATGTATTGTTGCAGGAATGAATCACGATGCTTATATATAGTATGTTGCTGGTGTACACTACAGAATCCCAACAGAACTTTAAAACCGTTAGGCAGAAGAAAAATACTAGCGAATTTTTAGAACCATCGTCATCCTCAAAAAGCATAATATGTAATCACAACCTGCTCTTCTCTGCTGGTCTGACTTGAGCATGTTAAACAAGGCGAAAACGTGGCATTGCATTCGTGTGAAGGATTAAAATTGGTTTTGCCTTTTAAAACAGCTTCATACCTGCTCACACACATACATAAAAGAAGTACAGTTTTGATGAGTTTCATCGAAAACACTTCTTTCCGCACGGCTCAAGGCAGGTGAAGGTGAAAAGTATGCTAACTTGCCAGCTGAATAATAAAGACTAGCAAACTGAAAAAAAAAATCATGATGAATAGTCTGCACACATGCATCGCATCATTTTTTTAAAGTGTGTTTATCTGCCCATAAGTTACAAGCAAGTGCAAACATCAAACATTTAAGCAACAGGAATACTATGTGCAAATACTATAAAAAAGAATAGTGTAATAACTAATAACCATGTGGCATTACAATTGCAATCCTCAATTAAAGACTTGTTAAATTGTCGTGGAGTGGCTAGCGCCACAGGTAGAGGATAAATGGCAGAGCTATTTTTTAAAAAGATTTTTAATTGGTTATTTTTTGTCGCTGCTATTCATTGTTACATTTAAAGTTTCTAATGAGAGAAATAGTCCTTATTCTACTAGGTACGCAATCTCTCTATCGGTTTGCTATACAAACGCGTGAAATCCATTTCGAAATGTTTTGAACTCATGCTGCCAACAAGGAAATGCATATCGTCACATCGCATCACAAGCCAGTTTCTATTTTAGAATGGCAAACTGCAATAAGTTGCAAGGTTACATTTTTGTTGTGCAAATGACCGAGGTCACTTTGTATGAAAAATGGGAGAACAGAATATATTAAAAGCTCTTGGGTATGTAAATAACAAAATGGAGTGGTATTGTGAAGCGATTGCATTGATTGATTGAGATTGAAGGTGATTTACAGCAATAGAAAGGAAAAGGAAGGTAACTTAAATAGTCCGTTGCTGCAACTGCAATAAAACTCCATTTCTCTAGTACGCTTTTGCATGTATTTTCCTCATTTCAATTTATAAATGCTTCCATCAAAGGCGAGATTTCAAGAAGATGCTAATCTGATTCACTCTTATTATGGTGCTGCCAACTCAAACTTAGGAAACGTAAGGCCAAAAAAGTGGAAGATTTTTTATTCAAACTTTTTTGTTCTTGGCAAAGGTCATAGTAGTCATCTATCTATCTACATATATTATCTGAGTGCAGAAACTCCGTGAGTTGGATTCATTTCTTTGATATTCCGAGCAGAATAATGGTAATGATAGTAAATTGAGTGACCTTTAGCTTTTAGTAGCCAGTAGCACATTATAAAGTACTTACAAGCATTTGGAACAACTGACTTGAAGTCATTTCTTCCTTTTGATACAATTAAGTTAATGATAAACTGAATTATTACGACTTTGTTTTTATGCAATGAACTTGTTAAACTCTGAGATGAAAGAGAATTTCGAAGGGAAATTGCGTGCACTTTTCTCAGCAGCCAGTTTTTGAATGAAGATTACCGTAATTAAATTGTGCAGATGTGTGGATGGCGTAGTGGATGTAGGCATACTTTTATGTAAATAGCTTTTCAAAAGTCCATTAAGTTTACGTATCATGTCAGCAACATGCATGCATACGATTTTGGCATAATCTACAATTGTATACTTTTACTTTTTCGTTTGCCTTACCAAAATTTTATGATAATAATGCCAACATTTTAAAGACAAGTGGATGAAAAGTGACTTTCAATTTCTGTTTTTTTCTCTGTACACAAATCCAGATTTTGTCTTCGTGTTTTACGTGTAAATAATATGGATATGATATGGCCTGACATAATGTTGAATGTAAATTACAATCATGCTTTCATCACAGTCATACATAGTCAGCGTAATACGTAAAAATCTCTGTTTTGTTAGACCTTGATATAAGGGTGTAGGTGGAGTGATGTTTCCTGACTATTACGTAAAAACCCATTTTCTTAAACTCAACTCTCAACATAATGACATTCATTTGTGAGGAGAACTTGTTACGCCAAATTGAACATGTACTGAAGGAAAATGACATTACAAACTGAAAAAATTTGAAAATGTCCATTTTTGTCACAGGTTGAGAGTGACAGATGCTAAATACATATAATATTAAGGATTCAAGGGTGTTTCATGTAACATTGCCGGTGAGCAAAGTTTCATTGACAAGCACAGGAAGAATGCAATGTTAAATGTCGTATTAATGGCATGTGAAAATTTAATATCCATGTACAGATGGAGTATTAATGTAGTAACAACAGCTAGAATAAAATTAGTGGAGGATTTTATGAAGGCAGACATGAAAGGTATAAAATATAAAGTTCAATGAATTGTGTGTTGAAAGAAGTTGAAAGTTATCTGGTTAATTCAGTTTCAGCTTTGGTTATACTTATAGGAATGAAAAACACATACATTTATTGGCAGCATTGGTTTTATTTCATACGATGTACTCATTTGCGTAGACACTATATGCACATATTGGAGGTATTAATTTGATCTTTTTTGTGTTAAAATTTTATTACGCACTAATTATTTAACTCTGTGTGGCCAATACTGTGTCAGTAAGTCATATTAGGCGTATTTCTGCCCTTCGACTGTTAGTAAGTAATGCATATTATTGTTATGTTGCATTATACCTCAAAATAAATGAATTGCATTTTTTTACAATACCTGTGTATACTAAAACATTTTAAGATTGTACTCGTGAGCAAATAAAGTAAATCACTCGCTATCAATTTAAAAAAAATCATTCCTGACAGTCAGAAATGATGGGTGATAGAACAGTAATTAAAAGGCTGTAATTTTCTTATCAGCCACAATTTTTTGTTTGGCTTAAATTGTGCCGTTGGCAGTGGAACTCTATTCAAGGATCACTATCAAACTATATCGTTTATCAAGATGCTAGATACGATACAGTATTCCTTCGTAATACTACACGAGTCTTTGCATCATTGGTTTTGGTTTATTGATTTACTACATCCTTTTTGATATTGATATTTATGTAAATTTGATGTAATATGACTTGTTGGAAGTCAAGATAGCAATGATTCTTCGTTGGCAGTAGGAGTACAGTACTTTTTTAAAGCTTTATTTATTACTACAGAAAGAGTTATCATTATCATAAAACACTTTTGCTTTTAGTATTACAATTTTGTCTTGTTCATGATCATATCTTGAAACATAATGAAAAAGGGATAGCCGTAATTTATTTTATACTATTTCGTATGCATTTAGCAAGTACTCAGGCTCACTTGCCAATCTTGTCCGTATGATTAATTATTGCCAAAAGATAATAATAATGCCTACAAAAGATGTGGTTTCAACGAAACATTTCCTTTGAGATCAATCAAATCAAGTCAATCCAAACCAAATAGCTTACCATATGCTATTGGATCATGGAACGCGAGGGTCACGTTAAAAATTGTTGAGTTTTTACCACGCTTCCACTTTGTGAAAGTAGCCAGTTCTGTTGTTTGGACGTGCTTTAAAAGTTGGAGGAACTACTTCCGATTTCTCAGTACAATTATTGCATTGCGATTATTGCAAACACAAACGTTCTATTTTTATCCTTTGCAACTATTGCAACTTTGGAAAAATGCGTGCGTGCTTTTGCAGAGAAGAAAGCAATGCATATATACTAGTGTATATTGAGACGACGTGTTAATTACTTAAATCGTAAAAGGAAACATCCTCATAATTAAGAAACAACTTGTTTGATTTAAAGCAGTTTTTGCCTCATATCATATTTTTTGAGCCATTTAGTTTTTGAGTTCCTTTGCCTTTGGCAGTTTCCCACGGTGTCTGTAATTGACAGCTTTCCTTGCAAACAAATACTTGCTAACGCCACCTGAGATACATACGTTATTGCATTGCATTGTTGTTCTGTTCTGGCTGCAGCTTGCAAGCTCATTGTCGTGATATAACAATATTGACTCAAGTTTAGAGGAGAATACACAGGAGAAAATGAAACTCCTCGAACATTCCAAAAACTTAAAGTATATTTGGTTAATATATTTATGTACATAAGTGTTAATTTGTTTTGTTATAAAAGTGTTTTTTAATCTTGATTAACAGGTCTACGGACAACCAGTCATCTGCTGGGCGTGATCCAGGAAACAACTCTGGTGGTCCTAGTGGTGGTGGTGGTGGAGAAACCTCTTTTTTAATTAATCAAGGTAAAACCAGGTAATTTTATTTTTATTCAAAGATTTCTATACTTATCGGTTGAGACTTGGATTTCATTTCATGTTGTTCTTGGGGAATTTTAGGAACAGCAGCACTAGCTCAGTCGAATCTCAACAATAATTTGTACATTGACGTGGATTTTGAGGGTGGAGAAGAAACCATGGGGGACCTTCAAAGTCCACAGTATGTAAAACGAACTGCTCATATGTTCGATTCCAGATTCCAGCCCGAGGTACATTTTTTATTTAGAAAGTGTAGAATGTATAAAATTCTTAGTTGGATATCTTAGTTAATATCATCAATTAAAATTCCAGCCCGGTGCTACTGAAAGGAATGCAAGGAATCCGTCATATCTCAACGTGTCAAAGTCTGTCAGCGGCTATTCATGTATGACTTATAACAACGGTTCAGAAACAGTTTCAAACAGAACTGTTTTGGGGAATGGAACAAGTTTAATGACAACTGGAACACGTGCTTCAGCAACTACCGCTGGAACTAGACTCAAGACGGATTTTGCGATTCATTCCCCATTTTCCCGTAAAACCCCTCATACAGATGAAGATAGCGATCATAGCAGTAGCCAGTCTGCAACTTCCCCTCCTCCTTCCCTCCCACCAATTAATACTACCTCTGCAGGAGGAAGATTCTCTGAAAGTTCCTTTTTTCAAAATGGGATGAATCGTGGAGATGAACTATTGGACGATACGCCATATATCCCTTCACATGGGAAGTCATTCATAATGCAACGTATTGAAAGGTTATATGGCACGGACGCTTTAACCAACAAAGGCGTATTGACTCGTAAATCATCTCATGTCACTACCATTAGCATTACAAGAGAATCACCATCTCTCGGAACAGAACGAATAATCCCAATCAAAGTGGAGCCTAGAGATGACCATGAAAATAATTTATATAACAATGAAGTTACTATACATGAAGTGACTAACGATGAGCAGTGTTTGCTGATTGGAAGGAAGTCAAGTGGCAGCGGAGGTATAATTTTGCCTGAAATCGTTAGCGCCAGCAAAGAGGAGAATGGTCGACATATTCAGCACCGCCGTTCACGGGGTTCCTTTGATGATACAGATGAAGATGAGGATGGAACTAGAGCAAGCAGATGTCTCGTAAGCCCAACGAAGATACAGTCCCCTACTGTCGGTCTTGATAACAGCGGACATTTGAATGGGAATGCAAATCCCTATGGAAATGGGGTCGCAGCTAGTCCTCAAAGTCGTTCTGCTGAAGGAGACAGACCACCTTTGTCAGCCTCTCCTTCAAGGCTGGAGAGGAGTATGGATGAGAGTGTAACATTGGATAAAATTATTCATACAAATGGTAATCATCACGAGAATGAAGTTGACGGACAAGACTGTACCCCGCTGAAAAAAGCATTGTCAAGAGAATCTTCTGCAGAGTCCGATGATACAAATGGATGTAGTGAGAATTCTTTAGAGCTCGGCGTTTCTGATGCAGAGTCGAAGAAATCCAGTAGTCGAAAAAGTTCCCAAGATAATTCCCTTTACAGTAGTCGAGGAGCAACAAGTCCCGTAAAGCCCAAACCAAAACCTAAACCGAAAGATATGGCTCTTTTAAGAACACTTAGTCGGTCGCCGGCCCTTAAAACCGAAAATCTTGATAAGACTGCAATTTCTTTAAGCATTGTACAGCCTGACGCATCTGTCAAAGTAGAAGAAGATCAACCAGACTTTGCGTTACCGCATATTAAAACTAACATTATTTCACCGACAAACATAAGTTCCGAAACATCCGCTGATAAGGAAAATACGCTAGCTCCAGTTGCTGACAATGTAACACAGGCAGTTAAAACGAAGGATGGAAATTACTATCTTAACGAAATGGATATTGTCAGAACTAAAATTCTCCAGCTCTCTGGGAATGCAGAAAAGGAGCTCGACTCGTTAGATCCTTCAGAAGACAGGGCAGGCTGTGTACTTGCAGCAATAGGAAAAGGAAATCTGTTAGTAAAGAAGAAATTTAAGCAATTTGAGGGGTTGTGCCACGCAAATTTGGTAAGCATAAATTGTTTTCAGAGAGTTGTAGCATAAAATTGTTGTTTATCGATCAATATAAAAATTATGAAATTATCTGTTTTGCTTGCAGAAAGGAAAGTCAGGGGACGAGCCTGAAACTACAGACGAAGATTTAGGTGGATTTTGGGATATGGTTATGATTCAAGTAGAACAAATTTATACGTTATTCGAAGATCTGGAAAAGAATGATCAAGATGTATGTGCTTGTATAATCAAGTTAATATTTAGTATTTCTGCATACAATCAAATATATTTTGACCTGAATCACAATATTTATTCTACTTACAGAAAAAATCATCCTCTGCACCTAGCACTCCATCAAAAATATCAAGTCCTAAGAGAACAGTAGTTAATGCCAAGTCAAGAGCAAGCGTAGGGGCAACTCCAAAAATTAATCCTGCTGCTGCGAAAGCGAGGTAATAAGCGTCCACTTATTATTTGGAAGTCTACATAAACTTACAAGGTGTGCTTATTATTTTTACATTTCTTTGATACGTTTGATTGTAGGGACGAAGCCAGAAGAAAATTGCTAGCAGAAAAAAGAAAGGCAATGAAAAATCAAATGCAAGAAACTCAACAAGAGGCAGCTTCCGAGGGGAATGAAACAGAGGTGCAGATTTTTGCTCCAGAAACATCACACACAGGATAACTTTAAACCAAAACAGATTTGCTGCGGTTATTAAAAATTTGAAGCACCTAGAACTGACAACCACATCATCATCATCACCCAATGCCTCAACAGAAAATCGAAACAAAATTGATAGTACAGTCATCGTTAAAACTTACTAAACTTGACATTTCAGATGAAATATAACATTCGCAGCAGAACAATACCTCCGTTTTTAGAATTCGGCATCTGAACGTCTTTTACTCTCCACCCTCGCATTGATTCAACAATAGAGCAACAATTTAATGTTTTGAAAAATCGCAAAGATATTCCAGTGTGACATCATAAAATCCAAGGCTTCTGTTACATAAATTGATAAAATCCAGCCTCTGAAATCTGATTCATGCATTAGCTTCAATTTTGTCCGATTACTAAATTATACAATACAAACGACCAAATCGTGAAAATTTTAAATATGGTCCTAATTGAAGGGTTATAGATATATAGAGGACATGAATAATAATGGTAGCCGTTTTATATTCGCTAGTATAATTTAAATGAACAACTAGTTTATCAGATCAGTCTTTTGAATCGGTTCTGTGTGAATTTGAATGACTAATCTATTGAAATGTACAAGATGATAGTGCTATTCTAAACCATTATTAACGTATGTAAATGTAAGCGTTTGTACTTAAGTACCGAAGTAAGTTATCTAAAGATCACTAACATGCGCGTTTTGTTTTTATGTAAATATCATACTATAATAATAATTATTAATCTTATTAGAAATCAGTGACAATAGTGCAATGCTAAGCTAAGGGACAAGATTGTACAGTTCCGTTTAAACTGATGAAAGTTTTTGTAATAGATTTGAAACAGGTTACCTGTTACAGGTAACATGTAAGTGTAAAGCCTTAAGTCATGGCGTAATATGAAGATTCTACTGCTCATATTATACAGCCTCACCAAAAACTTAGCTAATACTGTATGCAATCTCAAAAGCAGCATTGCCGACTTTTCCGTTTTTGTAAAGTTTGATGTATGTCATTTACCAGGGGTGTACAGAGTGTAAAAATTGTAAAAACGTTCCGATTTTTTTGTCGTTCTTGCCATATAACAAAACAATTGACATACAAACTGTTTGTAGAAAGATGTCTGCTTCAAGCAGTCAAAATGTAATATTATGTTACCCAGAAAGTAATTATTATCATTGAAGGAAATGGAAGTTTGTGTTTCCGTTAGTCAACTTACTTAACATAAAATACTTGAATCAGTATGATAACAGCTATACCATAAGTAATACAGTGGATGTAATCGATATTTCACAATCATTTTCGTTCGTCTGTTCGTTGCGTGCGTACAAGATTACAACTAATTAAAAAGGTTTTGCTTTTCCGATACGATTGCAGTTTACAAAAACTAATGCACATGGACCGCGCTACGTGTGCTTACAAACACGTGCTTATGCATGTAGTAAGTAGTCAGTCAGTATTTCAGAAAAGGTGTCAAGGCTGAAACACAACACAGGATGCTAAATGCTAATCAACATACAATCGCTGCGGTTTAATGCTTTTGTACAAGTTTATTTTATTTTCTAATATGTGTACGAGCAAGTGTAAATTTGCTTGGTAATTAGAATTTTCATGTTAAATATGGAAAGTCCGCTGAAGGTTAGATTAAGTTAACACATAAAATATGTAAATAATATTGAGGTAACCAAAAATGGAAAACGAAGTTAGCCGATGTTAATTAATACTTTTAGTTACTCAACAAAACAAATTTGTCTTTTTATACAAAATGGTACTCAATGCATTTAACCAATTCTAAAAAGGAACGTATGAATAAGTGCAGACAAAATAGTCTAAAAAATGTGGTTCTATACTTTTCATACAATGTATTCTGTATTATTATTAATCTTTTTGTATTTTCCGTTCAATCGCAAAAACAGACCAAGTTAACTAAACTAAATTTTAATGTTTGTTTTAGGAAAGATGACAGATATCTTTTTACACATCATTGTATTATTGAAAATAAGTGCTATTCCAATTAAGTCGTCATTTTAAAATCTGAAAGCTTTATTAAAAGTGGTCTGCGCTATATGTACGTATCATGTATAAATACTTTTTATTACGAATGAACATTAAAATGTTCCATCTACTTACAAAAAAACATTGTTTTACCAAATTGAGTCATAAATGCCACAACAGTCATTCGTAAAGTAACAATAACAATAAAAATAATCTTTCACCATTTTACATACCAGGCTCTACTTCCTGTTGTATTTATTTTTCCTTGTCACTCCTGAACTATAAAAGAAATTTGGAATATCGCAGATTAATCCGAATCGACTTGGTCACCACCTCCAGCCCCGCCACCAGATTCCTCTTCATTTTTCAGTTTTGCTATTATTTCCTTGGCTGGGTTGAAGACTCCAAAGGTCTGCGCACTGCATATATAACACTTTTGCGTCTTCTTATAATGCTGGAGTGCACATTTTTCACAGAAATAGTGTTTGCACCTGAAATTCATTTCATAACCATAATCATTTATACTGAACAAGTTCAAGAAATCTAGAAGACTAAGAAAACTTACTTTGTTACAACAGGGTCCTTAAAAGTATCACGGCAGAGGAGACATTTAAATGGAAGTTCATCATCTGAATCAGGTATTTCATATTTTTCTGCGTCATCATCATCCTTCCCATATCTTCCTTCATTCATTTCACGTTCTATCTGCCAGCCTATAACAACATTAGATATGTACACTTTATAGAATTTCACACCAAATGCATTTAGTATTTTAGGTTTCAATACCAGAACTAGCACTTACCGAACTTGTAATCACTTCGATCGTGCAGGAATTTACAGCTGTCTGAAAAGGGTACAAAATTAATCATGAAGAACAAGTTTACTACACCATCAACAAAACTTAAAACTACACTGTTAATAGAATAATTATTTGTTACCTCCAAATCCACAAAAGCCAGTCTCTTTATAATCCTTGCAAATATCAGGCTGATAATCCCATCGGACAGTAACACGAATATTATCGGGTGCTCTAACAGGGCCCTTGCGGTTACTTCCACTGGCTGCATTCCCTTGAGCAGTGTCTTTCTTATCATAGTACCTCGCATAGTTATTCAAGCCTCGATAAACTCCGTCATCAGCCTTTCCCTTCAGTTCTTTATTGATTTCTAACGACTTTTCAAAAATTGCTTGCGCATCCCTATCTTTCTCCGTTTCTGTTTCGATAATTGACGTAGCTCCCATATCACTAGGTCCAGCTCGATCTCCAGTATTTGAAGATTCATAGTAAACACCTACTCGACTCCTCCCGTCTCGCTTTTTTCCATCGTCTTCATCCTCCGAGGAAGATGAAGAACCTCTGGTTTTCAATTGGTTTTTAACTGTCCTTGGTCCACTAGTCTAGTAAAAAATCAAACATAGTCATATGTCTGCTACTAATGCAACATAATGTGCCTTAATTTCGAAAACTCACCGACTGCACCATCGGATTCGATCGCCTTGCCCGCTTCTCTGTTCTCACAATCTTTGTATCATCATCACTACTTGAGGAAGCTGCAAAAGAACGAATAAATAGTTTTATAATAATTATTTGAAGTAAACTTAATGACGAGAGTGCTTAAACCCTTACAAGAATCAGTGGGTGGCCTTTCTTCCCTTTTCCTAGCATTTTGCTGGCCCCGTCTAATTGGCTTTCTAAAGGAAAATTTGCACGATGGTCCAGGGGCTTCCGGTGGTTGTTCATCAGACATGATTAATTTTACAACTCCGTTATTGAGTAAAAACACAGTAACTCACTTTCAGTTGTCAGTCCCTACCCCAAATGTCAAACGTGATTGTTTAGTAAACAAAGTCAAGAGCTATCCAAAATTGTGCAATGTACACTACTTATCAAGCTTCTTAACAAAGATAAACACAACAGTCAGGTGAAAGTATTGATTATTGTTAGTGAAAGAACGTTTACTAACATCTCAGGTGCATTGAATTTTTTGTCGGCGGAGAACTCCCAGACTTCTCACATGGCCCTTGTTACTTAGCCTCGATGGCTTAGATCTTTGTTCGCCGAAGCGTCCCATCTGCTTTCCATTTGGACTCTAGCTTGGATTTTAAGGTAAAACATTATTTCCATTCGCCAAACTTTGGGAATATCAAAATTAAGTTGATTTAATTAACCCACCTGGAATTTAGTTACAAATTTTCATTCATCATGCATAAATAGGTGGTGGTATACGCATTAATATAGACGACCTTTAGACCATGCAGACCAGGGCAAATCATCATATCGGATTGACTAGAATTCAAAAATCAGTTCAACAAAGAAAACATCTGCCTCTGCCATTCAGCTCAACAATGGGCTCCTTGTTTCTAGACAAAAATGCACTTTCCATTATATATTTCCTTTGAGCTGGAGCATATAGTGTAGAGAATATGGGAATGCATATATATCCTTTGTTGTGCAAATGCTATACTGTTCCTTTACATTTTCCAGAACTGGATTCAACTACTTTGCCCAGGCAGGTTTTTGTTGTTGTCGCATATTTTTTGTGGGATGATGGCAAACACAAGCTTATTGCAACAATGACTTGTAAGAAAAAAATCGGTTGTGTTGTTAGTTGTATTCGTCTCTGCTTAAATATCATATACGAACAGTACCTGACAGCCGAAAAAATATTCGAAAAAGTATACCCCTAAGCTTTCGCAACAGAAAGCGTTCTGTTCATTCTCAAGACCAAATTGGATGCAATCTACATACTTTGCACATGCCATTGCCATCAATGCACAATAAGAACCTGGTCTGGTGCGTACCTACAACTTCATCCACGCTGGGATCAGTTTAGGAAAGACCTGTGTATTGTTGGCATACATAAAAATTCATTAGAACTCATGTAAAACAGAAAATGCACTACGTCCTTTTGTAAAACCTGATTCTAGCCCTAGCTCCCAAATGCTCCCCACATAAATGTTTATTGGGCATGTGTCTATGCTTGTTTACAACATGAGGGTTAGGGAATTTTTTCAAAGAGAAGGTTATACTTCTTTGCACCATGTTGTAAAAAAAAAATTTTTGTGGCCGTGGTTTTCATCGGCTCAAACATCTTATGAATAGTGAATTGTACAATATGTTCATGTTAAGTAGTAAAAGACGTGAAAACTTATGCCAAAGTAATACTTATTCCCAAATATCCTTAGCGAGTGCGTGTGCATTATACAATCCTAATCCAATGCATCCATCCCCTTGATTGCCGTTGCTATTGCCAGTTTGCTGTGATATTGACAACACTCGAAAATCCTAACATCGATACCAATGCGTCAGACAGGACAAACATAGGCACATAGTACACGATTTGCTCGACTTATGGTTTTGGTTCACGAAAGATTTTTTTTACTGAAATGTTCCTCTCTTCTCATCTGCTTAAAGTGGTGCTAGACCAATTTCCTCCCTTGAAATAATGAAGGGTGATTCAAGTCCCTGGTTAGGTTGTAGTTGAGAAGGGATGTGTGTACCTTGAAGCGCACGCTACATTATTCATTCTCACAGCCACAACCATTCATTTCATTCACTTTGATATTTTTTGTTGTAATCCAAGTATGATGCCAGCAGGCTTGGATATCTCTCGTTCTGTTTCTGTCCCTTTTAAATTTGATATACAACAATATAGTAACTCCACTTGTAAAAACTGTGCTATCCTAGGCCCTAAGCCAAAAGAGCAAATATGGGAACTGGGGCTTAAAAAAAGGCAAATAAGGGAATGTTGCATGGTTCCTTCTCTTCTCGTTTGACAACAACTCAACCATTTCAACCCCTTTTTACCATATTACCTTACTTATTCCCTTTACCAATTTTATCATATCGCATCATCATCATCATCATCACATCATCATCACGGCTTCAAAAAGAGGAACCAAAACATCCTGTCTCTTTGTATGTGTGTGTGTCTATATGTTCATGTTGGCTCTGTTAAGTTGAGTCAGCTCGTCTGATTTTAGTTTGGTTTTGGTATTGAACAAAGCAGGAGAAGGAACGTGGAGTGGAGTTTCTGCTGGTGCTTTTGATAAAAAAAATACATAATAATTTAAAAAGTGCTGCACCCTCTTTCTTCCACCCTCATAGATAAAGTGTGTAATATATATTACGTTACGTGTGATTGAGTGACATTTTAAAGTCCACAATTGGCGAAAAAAGATATTTACGATCATATTTGAGAAGGACGCGAAACATGCAATGTCTGCAAATCTAAACTTCATCACATCACGAAAGACGCCAGTAGTGCAGCTGCTGCTGGTTCCCAGCGATCGTCAGGGATAAAAAAGCCATTCACTTACACTTTACCTAACTGTATTAACAGGTACAACAATGATATTATGATGTGAATACTACAGAGGAGGAGAGCACATGCATGAATGATATAAAGCTGGTGCTGGTATACACATCATCATCATAAGTACACAACGTCTCAGACTACAACTCATGTAGCCATCCCATCAGATCAGGGATTATATCAGAAAACCTTCTTTTCTCAATTTTTGTTCATCTTTCGATGTTGATTGTTTAGTTGTGTTCATATCACAGATTGGTGAGGAGTAAAATCTTTTTAGTCTTTTAGCATCATCCCATCGTCCTTTCGTATTCGTGTTATCTATACATCATCATCGTTTCTAAAAATCTCCTTTCAATATAACAATACTCGTGTAGCTTGTTACTACACACACATATTTTTCAACATCATCCTCACATCATCATATTTTTGGTCTTACAACAAGGATAATTGGGAATCGTGAGCTTTGAAATATTTTGTCCCTTGTCCCTCTCTGCCCACATCGCATCACTTTTTGCAGTTGTGTTTGTTGCAAAAGCGTTGTTATTTTGGATTTGGCTAAGAAGAAGGATACACAAAGTGCCTAAAAGTAGAATACAAACTTGCTTCAATTTACCAATATCATTCAATCTTATGTGTGCCAGTGAATGTACAAAAGTAAATGAGATGCGAGATAATATGAGTTGCTACAAGGATACATAACGCTTGTAAAGACGACGAGGATGGATGGTGAAGTGTATTAAATATGTGCTCTGATTTTTTGTGAATTCCAATTTGTTGTCTTTTGTGGTCGTAATTTGAGACTTTTGGGGATGAAAGAATCACGCAGGAGATATGGTCTCATTCTTATTTGGCACTTTATTGACTTTCTTGAGGTTGAATAGTGCCTGAAGTAAGTGCAAACTCTTTTTTTTATACAGAAATTGAAAATGTTGTTGTAATCTTTGGTTGTAAAGTTGTAATATCGCTTTCAATGCAATGGGAATGCATGGTAGTATAGTAGTTGTTTGGCTACCAATTCAAGCTCGCTATCATCATCAATTTTTTGAGAGAAAATCGTGCGTTTTTTCACTCCTTTGTTCTCCATTAGTTCCATTACACATGTATCATATATTGTGTGCTTTTGGGTAACTCTGGCTGACTCTCATGAATATTCCATTTGGGACCATATATGGCACACAATTAATAGCAACATAAATTCTGTAGCCTTCACGATTGTGCGTAGGGATTTTGTAGAATTAATACATCTAAGGGGAGACTAAAATGGCTGCTTTAATGTGATTTCACACTTCCATGCAAAAATTGTCAGATTAAAATTCACTAGCATTCTATGGGAAATCCTGACAAACAATATATATTGTATTAAAATGAATTGCCTTATAAAAACCGACCAGAGGTTGAGCCTATGCTTCGTACCAGCGAATTCATTGTTAATTAAATCATTTATATTCACTTCAACCAACTGCTTCCCAAGGGAATTTAAGTGTTGCGGGTAGCATAGTTAGTAACACTGAAAAATGCATTTCACTTACATGTGCATGCATATGAATAATATGTAGGAACAACCCGATGATTTTATGATTGACATACCACTACATTTTCATATAGTTAAAAACCCCATTAAAATGCGCAGCAATGATTAATTAATCAAAGAGGGACGAGATAAATCTTTTTAACAGAGTGTGCAAATGCGAGCACATATCCACATGTGTATTCATTTAACATTTTCGTGCCAGCACAATTTGTTTTGTGAAAATAAGAGGTTCTCGTCATACATACTTGTTTTCACTACCATAATTACTTAATTAATTAAAATCTGACGCATTAATGAAAGCAACTGATGGATTTCTAACAAGTCGCCAGAAGTAGTGGGTTAAGATAATTAATTTTTTATACTACACCTGATTTCTGTGTATCGAAATGTCCAATGCCGTATCGTAAATGTCAACTGATGAATTTATCATTGGTGACTACAGTCAAATCTTCTTGGGAAATGTCGTGATATGCACTTGCGACGACCGTGTGTGTGTATATATTCAAGTTAAAAAATTTGGTACTCAAATATTTTACATATTGCAAATTTACTCAAGTTAATGATATGCCAACTTTTATTCCCATGCTTGTCCTTCAACAAGATACACGACAACGACTTCTGCTCATCCTCCACTCTTTCTCTGATAATAAAAAAATTGGAAACAGCATTAACGATATTATCTCGTATGCTTGACTAGTTCAAAGTAAGCTGCTGCTTTCCTTCATTATGTTGTACAAGAACTTACATGAGAAAAAGTTGAACAAAGCTACTGCCACTACTACAGATACAAAACATGGTTGATCAACTTGTCTTTTTAAAACGTAAAAGCTGTGCGCGTATGCCTTTTAGACAAGGTATTTTATGCAAAAGATATTTCTTTTCTTGTTTCATGACTCATGACGACTGCTTCCCTGGTGTTGAGCAGTGACTGCTAGTAAGTGCTTAGTTTCTTTTTGGATACAAAAGTGTTTTTGCTGTAAATGTTCTTGAGATTTTAGAATTTTAGCATGATACAAGTTTCATGGTTGTTGTGCCGCAAAAGAAGAAGAAGAAAGAAGTGAATCTTGAAGAAGAAGAGGTTGAATGATTATGATGATGATCGTTCTTTAAGATGATTCAATGTAATATTTTCCACTTGAATTTTGGATATTCAGCAGGAATATAATACACTCTTCTACTCATTTCATTTTTTGCTCTGTTTGTGAAACGAAAACGCTCTTCAGTTGTGTGAATAGATAAAACGAAAAGTATAATGTTTTATGAAGCTGCGATTGCAAAGTCATAAAACATCCTCATCCTCGTCGTCATCTTCTTCTTGGTTTGGTGATGCTGCACACAATTTTTTGTTTGTGTAAATGAACATTGCTAAATAAATTGCAGTCGACATTCCTTCTAACAAAAAAATAGTAACCAATCCCTATTGGCTTCCTCCTTCTCCTTCTCGTACCTTTGAAAGATTATACTGATTACTTCCCAGAAGACGTTCCACAACATGAAGCAAATCCCCTCTGCAACAACTATCTTGCCTGCTGGTTGTGGTATTATGAAAAAAATGTATGAATGCAAATGCAGATATGTAATGCACGCGTAAAAGTGTTGTTTTTGATGTGGCGTTGCATTGCATGAGCAAAAATCTACATTCCACTGGGATGAAGGAAATAGAAAAACTTGTTGCAAGCATTTTTAGATTTAGTTTTTTAAAAAAAATAGTTTGTGATTTCAGGATGGTGATGCGGTTATAAGATTTTGGTGTGTTACAGTCATAGCAGTCGTGTTGTGCTGTGATGTGATGCTAACAATAATACAAAAATAAAAAAATACAAGAATTCACAGACAGTGCTCATAATTATTGTATCTGTTGACCACATCACGGCTTGGTCCCCTATTATCACACAGTCATCTAATAGTATTCAACAAAACTGGTATGTTTTCTACATTATAACCCATTATGTATGAAACTCACTCTCGAGACTATCAAATGGGAACGAGAACGTTCGGTGGTTTGCTGCTAAATTGGTAGTTATCGATATTGATATCATTGTGGATTAGCTTTGGATGATAGTCGTGTAATCAAAGTGAATCTTGAAATTAATACGAGCAAACGAAAACAACCAACCAAGAAACTGTATACTAAAAAATACTGTATGTAGAACCAAACCCTTTTTTATCATGCAGCCTCCATTGCACGGCTGTGACTCGGTATTCTCTCGGTTAAGTTTTTATGACTAGGGATCATCACCCTTTTAAACCAAACAATTTTTTGCATCTCGACTCGACTTTAATGTACCCAGTAATAGCAGCCTTAGCCATGAACAATTGAGAATTTCATACCTGTTTTGGAGAGTTTTGACCTCTACGTCTGCCTGCTTGTTTTTTGCTTCGTCAATCAATGAGATGTTATATGAGTGTTAAGAATCTGATTGGATGTAAGTGATGAATCTAGTCAAGGTTCGTTTGTTCATTTAATACAGCGTGAAGATAAATTAGGAAGAAGATAACCTGAATTTATGAGTTGCTGCATCAGTGCCTTCATTATTCATTTTTCATACCAATTAAATGCACCTATTGCATAATATAGTCTTTGTTTTCTGGTTCTGCAGCATAAGTAGTTTGCAGTTGAAATTGCAAACAACTTTTGGGTGTGTGGCGTAGCTTATTTTTATTATTATTAGGGAAAGAAAGGGAAGAAAGGAGATCTGAATGACGTCAGTTTCGATTTTCATGAGGAATCTTGATCTATAAAACCTTGAAATACACATTTAATCATGGGAAAACTAAGATTCTCAATAAATTAAATTCGAAGAAATATTGAGGTCAAACTTTGGATTCACACCGCAGTAGAACTTCTTGTGGTTGCGTTTCTCACTACTTCCTGTGCAAATAAATTTCATATAAAAACACGTGTACAGATTGGCAGGGCAAACGAAGGATGAAATTGTGAGTTGATCACATTGCGAATTCAATAATTTGTGCATGACAGAATGTTGCCGGAATCGTAAAAAAACATGAATCATCATAAAAGTACTTACAACAGCTATAACTTATAGTTTTATTTGGGAAAACGAAGGCCTTAGCGTTTTCACATTAACGAGAGAAAAAACACGAGTATGAACTTCTTAACAAGGAAATGAAGATGAGGATTATGAATATTATGATGTATGAGGAAGCGTTAGTTGGTTAGGTACATGAAACAGATTCGCTTGTTACTCTCACGTTTGTTGTTCGGCTTCACACTTTGCATCAACAACTTAAGTCTTATCCCGAGGCTAAAAATGACAAGAGAACCTATAAGTGCAGGTTTTGGTTTTACGATTAGTTTTTGTGAGCGAAAAGCCCAAAGCAAAATCCAACAAAGGCGTAGACTGTAGAGTGCAGAATTACATACGAATACTACGGCCCAATCAGCAAGCACGAGTAAATCCATAATGAAGAGTAAATATTTTACTAGCTTATCTTCATATCGCATGCAATATTGAATATTGAAGGGACAACTCGCTCGCACCCAGTGGTACAAATTAACGTGTGCTCTCATCGTCAGGGAGTATCGAAAGTCAAATATAGGTGCATTAAGGATTTAGTAGTATTATTATATAGGGTTTCAAACACCTTTCAATATGATTCTTTATCAGAACTCTTAATACCTTATAATCGATATTTCCTTTCTACACAACCCCTTTTCGCCCAGTTTCCTCCTCCTGCGTGGCATCAATAGCACTAACTTGCTAACCATAATCCTCATCATTCCCAACAATTTGAGTCCGCAATAACCTCTACAGCCTCAAGAAAAGTTGAAGCTAACGACCAAACGCAAATGCTAAATACTTTATACTGTACGGTTTTGGCAAAAACGTGCCATACACCAGTCATGTGCAGCCTGAGCATAAATTGATGCTACGATTATTTGATTGGGATATGACCAAAATTATTTGACACATCATCCCCCTACCGATCCTTCACACCGTCTCAGTTCACACCCTAATGTTGAACGTGTGCGTTTTTCTTCATCCTCCTCCTTTGAAAAATTACTACAATTATTTCTTGCACAGCCATAATAAAAGTAAATCCAAATGTAGAGCTCCCGTCGTCGTTCCTGTAAAGTGAGCAATAAACATTATGCAATTTTCCTCTTCTTTTGTGTTCTTGTTCCTGTGTTGCGAGTGAATGACAAGAAGAAAAAAAGAAGGACGTGTTTTTTTGAGCTTATACAATTGTTCAAAAGTTATAAAATGCTTGTTTAAAAAGTAATAATATATATTGGTGTGGTGGAGGTAGAAGGAAAAAGCAGGTGGTATGCATACACTGATATGTTTTCTTTTTTATAAAAAACGCGTAATAATAATGCTTAACCATTATTACACTTGTTATGACAAGTTGTTATGTTGTTCAAAAGCATGGACATCAGCAGTAGCAAGAAAAGTAGCAATATTCTACTTTTTTACATGTTATTCATGAAAAAAGTGAAATTTCCTTTGCAACCAATTCCTATATACACATTGAAAGCAGGACATGATAGAATAGAGCATATTATGGATAGAATGAGTTTAGAAAATAGTCACTGCTTCCTTCGTATTTCAATGGGCATGTTTTAAAGAAAATGCGAGCAAAAGCGATTCTATTCCTGACGACAATAAATTGGTAATTTAATTTTAACAATGGATATTGCTTATGTTAACTACTGCTCACTGGCTCTAAAACTTCTAAGAGGCCTATCCCTGTTCTGTATTATTTGCACCATGAAGCACAGAAGCATATGAAATTCTTTCTTGACTTATTGTTGGCAAAAATTATTTTGGTCTACACAATTGGTTCTCCCAAGCTGTCCATCATCAACGTAGGGATTTATAGTGACTATTTATGCACCTATTTAATTTAACTGCTCATCATAATCATCATCATCATCACAAATTACATCATAACATAATAACCTAAGCGTAATTCGGTAAGCAATCAGGTAGTAAAAGGTAACAAAGCATATAGCCAACGCCAACAACAACCATCAGTGATGACAGAATCTGCTAATGTAACTAAACGCAACATTTCCATTATAAATGTACGTGACAAGAATTTGTAATGGCGGTAATGAAGATGATGACTCTGAAAAGTGATTGACGACTTTTACTGATTACGGCAGTAAATATTGTAATGTACAGTTTTTCTCCCCTTTGGGACGACCTGACATAATCAACTAGCTGCACAAGGAATTTATGTGACAAAATGCATGACAATCAACCATCGACATCCTAATCCTAATGCAGATTTGATTGCGCAAGGAAAAATGCAATCGTAGAATCTCGCAAGTTGCTTTTACAACAAGTGACAAGTAAAGGGTCCCTATCACTTAGCTAAAATATGTTGAGTGTTGTTATATTGACTTGACTAAATTGCATTTTGTATTGATCGGAACGGAAAAGTCAAAGAAAAAAAATTCTCACGTTTCATGTTTTTAGGCATCCAAAAACAAACGTAAACTATAATGTTATGGAGTAGGTAATGGTAATAACATGTTGTGCATCATAAAAATGTCGTCTTCAAAGCCGGAGGTGCACAGTCTGATATGATAAATATATTCATTCATACATATGCAGCCACATGCTCTGCATTACTAATTAACCTGTGCTAAATCTTTGTTCATGTTGATATTGCCGTAGTTAGCTTAGCTAAATATACAATGCAAAGTACAAACAACCTCATGCATTCCCTCATCATCATCATTTCGTCATTATGCTATGCTAAAGTGTGTGCTGTCTATTATCAACTTTAGCACAGTAATCTAATTCTAGTTTTGCTATATGTATGATTTTTTTCTCTTCTGCACAGGTAAACAGGAAATCAACCAGATTTTCACTCACTTTTAAACTTCCGTCGAGAACAAACCACAAACCGTCTCATTCGTAATCGAAAGGACTCAATTTTTATCTCAAAGATTTTGTAGAGCTGAGCCGAATTGACAAACTTTTCAGAACAACAAAAAAAAGTGAAGACATTTCATTTTCATCAGAAAAGAGACGAAAAGAATAGACCATCGCATTCAACAAGAGCTTGTATAGTAATCAACCGAATTGGATTCATTGTTTTGAAGTGACGCTTTCTGCAAAGTGAAATTTTTGTGAACAATCTTAGTTCAGCTCAAGAAAAGAGACAATTTCTTCACCAAATTTGTTCAAGAGTTCCCCATGATCCCCTCAAGAATAGGACGTATTTACGGGGTCAACTCGAGATAGCTAATTTTGAAGATTTTCATCAAAAACATTATTCTATTCTACCAATTTGATACAGATATATGTGATGAGGAGGGACAATAAAATTACTCACCTGTCAATCCACATCATTGTAATCTCTCCACTTGTGCAGTGTTACAGTTAGCATTCTGCAATCAAAATCATAGTAGATTGTTAAGCAGCCTCCTCCCTATACCTTCAGAACGACTTTATGTGAGCAATTATACGAATTTTTTTATACAAATGGGCTTTTTGTGTACCTACGCACATTTTGAGTCATTCAACCAAACACGTATTTGAAATAAAATAAGCAATCAACAATCCGTGACGCTCTTGTCTCTTGTTCTTTTTTAATGGTATTCAAAAACTGATCAATTGACAAGCATCGATAACTGAAAAGCGAACTCCAACTGAGGAAAATTGGTGTAACTAAAACTTTTGCGTGCCTAAGCCCACATCTTTATTACTCTCAACTCAATCAAATTCAATATAGAGAGCAACCAGCTCTCTTGAATTGGAGAAAAAAGTGACATTGCAGTAATTATATTGGATCAAGTGAAAATCTCATCATAAGACGTGCTCAGTTGTTCCCTATACCCAAGTGCCTTATGATCGCTCGTGGTGGCCTATAATTATTCATTCTCATTAAAACGAAATAACATTTTGTTGCCTTTATCATCAATCGTGTGTGCCTTGGTGGATGATCACTGCCTTGTTTCGCCACTTTCAAATCACATCACCGCACCGTTTTCAAAAGGATATGAAAAAACGGATAAGATTTTCCAACTCGAAGACAGAAGCCTTTTAAATTGTCATTGTTGGAATGTTGGATTGGAGTGGTGTGCATGTATGTGCTCGTATAAGCGGAACGATAAGCATATTTAACATCCACTATCAGCTATCTACTTTACCACTTGATTTCATTGTCAAATATCTTCTCTGATTGTTATTATTATCGCATGAAAAAGAAAAGCAGACATAACCTTACTTATCATAAAAAACAATATTGTTTTTGATTGCTGATTTGACAATTAAGAAGAAGTAGATCTCTCTCTCTCTCTCTTCAGTGCAGCAGCCTAAATCTCAGCTTTTGATGAGTATATGACTTAACCGTTATATGCAACAAGAAAATAAGGAATTTGCAAAGCGACAAGACGAGAAAAGGAAGCCATAGTCAACATCAAACGGAGTGCGGTGCTCTTTTCACAAAAAGAAAATAAATGAATCCATCCACATGATAGTAATCATGATGATGATATTATAATGATAGTGATAACAATGATTGTCTTCTTGTGTAACAAGTGAGCAGTAAGTAAAGTAACACAGTAACATTATATATCGTTTTAGTACCTGCGCAAGAATGCAGTACAGTTGCTTTTCGGTATAGTTCACAAAACGAAGGCGAAGACAGAAAAGGCTTTCTTCTTCCAAGGGTTTATGTGCGCTATTGTGCAAACATTTTGTGTGCTCACGCTGATATCCCGTAAAAATCAGCTCGGCACGACTCCTTCGACGCTGTCAGATTAGATTTCGTCATCGTCGTTTTGTTCCTTTGAAACAGGCTGTCTGACTACACAATGAAATGCAATGTTTGAGTTTGAACTAAATCTAATATATGAAGAACAGTTTTTTTTCTCTTGAGACTGACAACCAAGTGCACGTAGATAAAAGCTTGACATCCGTTCTGTTGTTCTAATTCTCGTTGTGCCATTTCAAGGCGGACAATATAGAAAACCTGTATTGTGCAAAAGAGCATTACATGCGAAACAAAAGGAACGATTGTATTTGGCGAGATTTTGAGGATTATGATGGTATAAGATGCAGAGGATAAGATGATGGAATGAAGATCAAGAATCAGAAAACGTTCCTCAGAGAATAAAGCAGCAACGACGGATCCTAAACTATTGTTGTTACACAACTAGTGCAGCGTTCGACACAATAATTGTGGTTGTATGAACTATATGCATATGCCAGAATGGTCACGATCAAATTAAGGCATGCTTGACTCGCAGCTTCAAACACGTCTCGAAAAATGGAATGTCATAATTTTTAACTTGTTTAAAGTTCTAAAGGAGTAAAGTTTTTGATTGATATTATCCAACGAAAATGACTATATAAGGTGTAAGTGAAGTTACTCGCGAATTCAAACAAAATGGGTCTAAAAAGTATTCAGGAGGATACCAGTTTATCGGGGGATATTGCACCCGACTCGTTTCAAAAGAAACCTTTATACGTCTGGGTAAGTGATATATAACCAATTTTTCTCAAGGTCCATGAAGTAGTCTTTCTTGAATCTTTGGTTCAGATTTTACATAGATCTTCATTACATTTTTAGCTACGTTCCTTTGCTGGAAGGGAGCTGGATGAAGATGACAGCTTTGCCAACTTTGTCTCAAGCAATGCCCTTACTTATGCCTTAGAATACATGTAAGTTTATACAAATTAATTTATCATCATACAAAGCAGATAGGATCTTTTACTCATAATTTCGCATTCATCAACAGTGGCATCGCATCCGAAAGTGAACAATCTTCTCTCCACCTTTCCGCAATCTTTGACGAGGAAAGTCACCATCAATCCCGAAGCAATAAATATCCATCCCACTTTGAGTCAGAAACAAAGAGCCGGATACAGCAGCTCAACCGCATCTTCGTTGAACTAATCTCATATTACGATTATCATCATGGTCAAATTGTAGCCATAAAGCCTCCCAACACTGTCCACATCTCATCATCATGTCATCTTTGTGGTGTGAGGGAATTCGAAAAATTCCTGTTCCTTATCATGGGAGCTGCGATTCAGGGGACTCAGAAACAAGAAACTATAAAGAAGATTAAACGATTTCCCCAGGAAATACAAGAGAGTTTGATTAACTGCATAAAACTGGTATGTAAAATTCAAATCACATCACATAAAATTGTACACAAGTATTTACGTACTTGATACAGAAGGAAAGGATCTTATAAATCCTATTAGTTAGAAAGCACAAGTTTTGCATGTGCTTAATTAAGGTGTAAGAAGCCTAAGCAGTTTCATACATTAAAATTATTCACTCACTCATTATCCTCTCATTTCATATTCCTCCCCACAGATTGCGGATAGTCCTGAGCTTATTAATATCAAATCATGGCAAGAGTTTCACAGTTTGGATGAGGAGGAACAGAAAAAAACGTATGAAAACCTGTTAGCCGTAATCAGAAGATTGTTAATTGAGAGAAATGAGTCCATTCAGGTAAGACAATAATATTTAAAAATTATGTGCCTTTGTTGCTCCTAAACAAGAGTGCAAGTTATTGTCTCTGCTCGTTAAAAGTTATTAGCATTCAAGATTTGAGCTAAAACTATATTATTTTTTATTTGCAACAGAATCAACTTCTTTCGGACTATTATGCTGGATTTATGAATTGTAGTCAAAAGAGAATCTATGAGAATAAGGGTTATGGCAGCTTTTCAGATACAGAAAAGTATTCCGATGATACGAGAATGAGTGCGGCGTTGAGGCAACTTCGTGAAGAGTTGTGAGTTCATCAAATCAACACGTTTCTCATTAACTCATCTTTGTTTGCACAATGCGTGCTTATGCTAATTAAATGCTTCCATTCTTCACTAGACAAGTCAAATCCGAGCTTCTTCAGGAATGTCGCGAAGAACTTGAAATCACAAAGTATCAAGTTAGAGAGTTGGAGTCGGAGCTAACTGAAACACAGATCAAGCTTCGAGCATACAAAAAAGCCAGGGATGAGCTGGATGTATTGCGTGAGGGGCAGGAGAAAAATTCTAGGCTGGAATCTGAGCTTCACCGTCTTAAAAATAAGTTGGAAGAAGCAGAACATGTTTATGAAAGAGTTGAAGTATTGGAAGTAGAAAATAGGTATGAAAGAAGAAAGTCTATTAAAAGAAGAAAGTCTTGTGTGGAGAGGGTTCATACATTAAAAAATAATTCATGAAATTGGGTTTTACAGGAAACTTCAATTACAACATGACATGTTAGTTGACCAGATAAGCTTTTATTCTCTGGATCGACCTAGTCTCGATCTCGACTGTAGCATTGATGCAGTTCCGGATGTTGCCGTTGATCTCGATCGCACGCTGAGGGATGATGATGAAGATAAATTTTTTGAGTCTGATGAAGAGGAGCCTTCTGTCAAGGAAAAGGTTCCTGTTGTTAACAACCCTCCAACAATGGTTATTGATGTGCAAACCACTCCAGTGGCAGTTCAAGATTCTGGTGATATTTGCAGCGAAGATGAAGTTTCGGAAATATCACCAATTGTTGTTCCAGAAACGAGTAAAATGGATGATGAGCCAGTGTCACTCAGCCAAGAAATGAACT
The DNA here is from genome assembly GCA_001718145.1 of Orchesella cincta. Lineage (NCBI taxonomy): Eukaryota > Metazoa > Arthropoda > Collembola > Entomobryomorpha > Orchesellidae > Orchesella > Orchesella cincta. The sequence continues at coordinate 106,893 of LJIJ01000293.1, read as the reverse complement.
CGTTAGAAAACCACTCAGCCTTCCAAGCTGAGTTACTCAACGCAGATGACATTGACAACAGCATGGAATCTGGACCACTAACGTCAACTCCGGTTTCAAGTAAAGTTGAACAAAAGTCGCAAGAAGTGCAAACACCTCCTTTGCCAACAAACACAAAAAGGAAGAAAAGATCCTCACTTTTGAATGTTAAAAAGGCCAAGAAGCCTATTTTCATTCTCCCTGGTCAAAAGATCGTGCCTGGGGAAGTTATTGAAGAAAATTTGAAGGCAAGTTCACAATTCCAGAACTTGAACAGCTTCTAACAATGTAAATTGTATTGTGGAACTAATTTATATTATTATTTTTACTATATATATAGGCACTAGAGGAAGCCAGTCCAGCCATCAAAGTGTTCAAAATTTACAATGTTAGACATTCGCCAAGAAGACGTTCCTCTGGTAAACCCAAGAAGTTTAAAACACCCAGTGGGTAAGTGTGATATGGTGACTTTTTACATGGTACTATATTTAACCAATGAATGTACTGAAGGAACTTTAATTATTTTCAATTATTTTCTGCAGACGCCAGCTGAATGACAAGCAAGTTGTGCCAAACCTAGACATAGGCAACGAAGCCGATGAGGAGCTCAGCATAAGCCCCAACGGTCCCCGTAACGATTCTGATTTAGAATCCAACAACGAAGTAAATGGACAGACTGAAAAACCCGTGGACATCGAAGAAATTTTCTTTACACCGGATCCTGGACTTGCTCACCAAGAAATAATTGCACCCGAGTCTCCACCTCCACCTGTATCTCAAGTTACCCCACCTTCTCCAAACCACTTTGGAACCACAACAGCTTTCCCAGTAGCTAATGGAATCCTCAACAAGCACACCGTCCATCATGTCACATTTAGCCCAAACGATGTTCCAACTAACGAAGACGATGATGAGCATCACAGTAACCACTTGACCATTTATAATCACAACAACAACAATAATAATAATAATAACATCGTAAAGGAAACAGCAACAACAGTTCAACTACCCCTTCTCCGTATTTCCAATGGGATTAACATAAGTCTTCACCATTCTGACACGGAAGATGAGGATGATGAAGTCACAAAGAGACTGAGGTCCGCCTTCAATCTCCATTTACAGCATCAACATCTACAGCAGCAACAGCAAGAACAGGAACAACATATTCAACTACCTCCCCAAAGTCATCACAATGAAAGCCCTTCCTCGTCAATTCCTCCCACAGGGCTGCTCAACATGAATAACAACAATGACAACGAATTTAACTTCAGTGATTGCAATATTCAAGTCAACCTTAGAAATAGTTCGGTGAAACCTGCTACGGCATTAATTAATAAGATTTCTACTTTAGCCGCTTCAAATAATCTTACAAGTGGTGGTGGTGGTGGAAGTGTAAGAAATCCACCCCCACCATTGAACTCCACTCATCCTCAGTATTTTCATACGTATCAGCCCCATGAGAGTTCTTCAGAAGATGATGAATCCGTATGGTATGAATATGGCTGTGTCTAACAAAACCGTCCTGTTCATTATGAACTAATATAAAAGTCAGCATTAGCACTCTCACGTAAAAGGTTTAGTCATTTTTAATCCTGAAAACAATCACTTTTAAACCAAAACGCAGAAATTTTAAAGCATGTACCGAAATAATTTTTTATTTATTAAAAGAAAACACGGAAGTAAGTATATAGACTATAGAGTCTAATTATCAAAAACTTTATAATCGAGCGATTATCTTGTACCCTAAACCATTCCTTATATTAAACGAAAAATCGACTTGTGAAACAATTCTATTCTATATTATATGAGATTAGATTAATGTCAGTAAATATAGTACGGAGATCTTGTTTTTACAAAAGCATGCGTTTTTTGTAGTCGTTGCATTTATTAAGTAAGCGTAATCGGTCAATAATTCTAGTTATGCTTCCTTTTATAATATCCTTATGTACAAAGTAAAAATGCATTTTACTAAATACTAATTAACTGTTTTAAGTAATATATTATTATATAAGTAGGCTGTTTTTAACACAATTTTTATTATATGAATGAAATATACATATTATAGTAAGAGCACCGTTAAATAAAAATGATTCATATACGATGATGTTACCTGTGAAATTCCTTGATTTCATTTTGCATCATATTTTCATGTAATTTTTAAGTACGTCTTATGTCTGACCTTTCGCACAAGGTAATGGTCATATAATATTACATGTCATTCAAAAGTTCAAAAACCATTCATTGCATGGTCATTTTCATCATATATGCCTCGTGGTAATGTCATAAATGTAGCCAGGAAATATCAATCAACTGAACACCCTGAAATAAATGTTTGTCTTGTATCAGATTATAATAATGCACATTGAAAGTTGAAGGTAAAAAAGAGGAATGTGAAGATATGAGGCTTCCCTACTCAATCCATTATTTAACAATGCCCATTAAATACAATTTCATTCAATTAAGCTTTCATTTTTTGGACATTTATTTCCTGAATACAACATTCGTTTAAACTCTTGGTTTTTATAATGTCTCGAAAGGGATTTCCACTTCACACATTTCGCAAGTTAATGGTGTAAAGTCCGATAAACTACATTTATATGTGCTATTATTTGCTCACTTTGGGATTCCAGACGTGTTCTCAACAAGCTTATTTTGGTTTTCAATTCCAAGCACTGAGGAGTGTAGTAGAATTGGGATCCTTATAGAACATTTCATTGCAAAATTTCAAAAACCAACCGAGTTAAACTTTTATAAGTTTTCTGTTGCTAAAAATACAAAATCCCAACTGAAAGTTTAAAATCAATTGATGTTAGAAAAAAGCTCCCAGGCACACGACAGATTGAATTTCTTTGAATCAGAAATACGAAGATAGAAACTAGAATATTATATAATTACGGATTAAACAAGAATGTAAAAAAGTTCAGTTCCAGTCTCAAGTTTCCCCTGATAGAATAGATTCCCAGCCTACTTCAGCTCAGCATCAGCAAGGGAAAGAACGAAAGAAGACCATTATTAATTAAAGCATTATAATCTGACGATTCATTGACATAATGATAAAGTCAACTGCAGTACCATTGACCAAAGATGAGCTCGAGGAATTTGAATCAATTTATGCAGAAATTGTGGAAGCCGTGGTCAAAAGCAATGCGAGCAACATGGAGGAAGAGGAAATGGAGCTCGTTACAGAGTGGATGGTCAAAGCTATGGATTACAACATTCCTAAAGGAAAGAAATTACGGTAAGTTTACACAGTTTCTTCAGTTTCATTAAGGGTCATTTAAAAAAATTGTCTAAAGCTATTGCTTTCACCATGTTAGAGGTTTGATGGTACCCAACACCTACCGGAACCTAATAAAAAATCCAACAAAGAAAAATATGAAATTGGCTTTCGTACTCGGATGGTGCGTTGAAATAGTAAGGCTTGAAACACTGATGAAGTTCAATTTTAATCAATTATTGACTGCCCTAATTGATAAGTGTTATACTGATAGCTGCAAGGAGCAAGCTTGGTTGCTGATGACCTAGTTGACCAAAGCGAGACAAGACGAGGACAGCCTTGCTGGTACAAGCTTGAAGATGTCGGTCTTATGGCAGTGAATGACACGTTCATGATTGAAAACTTGACGTATAAAGTTTTGAAACTATTTTTTGAAAGTGAGCCTTACTACATGGATTTGGTTGAGACTTTCCGAGAAATCACATTCAAGACAGTATTTGGTCAATGCATGGATTGTCTCATGGGAAAGTGCAATGATATTTTGGGATGGTATGTTTTCAATTGACCAATTACATTGGAACAATGTATAACCAAACTACAAATTATCATAGTATATGAAGAGGCTCTAATTGATATTATGATATTTTTATTTTTACAGCTTCACAATGGAGCGATATGCAGCAATTGTAAAATACAAAACAAGCTACTACACAATGTATCTTCCAGTTCTGGTTGCGATGATCATGGCAGGAAAAGGCAGTGACAAAGAGTTGTTGCAAACGGTAGAAGAGATCATGCTAGGCATTGGCTACTATTTTCAGGTTCAAGATGATTTTCTGGATTGTTTCGGAAATGAAGCTGTAATGGGAAAAATAGGTACTGATATTCAGGAAAATAAGTGCTCCTGGCTTGTTGTACAAGCTGTCCAAAAGTGTAATGACAGAGAGTTGAAGTGTCTACTTGACAATTATGGATGGAATGACACAAAGAAAGTAGAAGTGGTAAAGCGATTATATAAAGATTTAGAGTTGGAGAGCGTCTTCGAAGAATATGAAAAGAATGCGTACATTGAACTTGTTGAGAAAATAAAACAATTACCCCTCGAAATACCTGGGGAGCTATTTCATATGCTGCTGCTAACTATCTATAAACGCCGGAAGTAAATCTCGATATGCCTCAAGATAAAGCATTGCATGTTTTATAAAATGTTAGCAGCAATTTTAATCAATAGTTTAAGTGGTTTTTTGGTACCTACTATACTCAAAATAATAAATCTCTTTTATGCCAATGTGTTATGTATGATTTCATTATTGCAGTTCATGCAGTCATGTAAGCATCATCCCAATCACCCTTGACTTGACACAACCTGTCTGTGTGTTCCAAACATTCACAAATAACCAAAAGCTTTTGACAACTTGAATCGATGTTATTTTATTCGTGGAATTACGCTTTTAGACTACATGAAATAATTTAGTCGAAGTTACAAAATTAAATTATTTTCTGTTCATTACGCAGCTACTTGTGGCTCTGAATCTAAAGCTAATGTTGCCCATTTGTCATTTCGTATTCTATCAGAAAAATTAGCTTTTCTCCTTTCGGATTCCGAACACTGGTTAACATCCTGTTGCTTCAAATCCATCTATACAAGTGGAATCAAAAAATAAGTTATCATAAACATACTCTGATCAAACAAATATATACATAAAACCATGAAAGTTTGCTGGGAGACATACCTTTGACAAGGACAAATAATTAATTTGATACTGAAAGACAGCGGCTAACAAGTGCCAGTACGTGAAGTCTGGCCATAATACATCAGTGAAGCATATAACCGTTTCACTACTTTGCCAGAGAAGAAAGTCTGACAAACGCAGTTCTCCTGATGTTCTGACCAACAGGTCTAGATCCCTAGGAGGATGAATTTGGAAAGCATCTTCGAGCATCTCCTCTGACACATCATCCTGAACAAGCTCCCCGTCCGAAACTCCAGTGATTAAAGAATTCACTCCCCTCAACATTTCATTCCGTGCTGCAAAAAATATTAGTACAGGAAACGTATTTTACAGCAACCAGAAACCTTCTCGACTAAATGTAAGCTTTTTATTAACATGCACCATTACCTGTGTACGCAAAAGCTACTCGTAGTTTAAGTTTGGAATTGTTTTTGGTCATAATCATGGCCTTGGCCATTAGCTGCTTTAAATCTGAAGGAACCAGTGACCAATCTCCAATCACTTCAATACATACGCCAATTCGGTGAATCTCATCCCTGTGAACAACAGCATAACGAAATTTTGTTATTTAGTTAAAGTAAGACAACAACTCATGAACATTATTGTTTTCTCTTCAATACCCCTTACTTTTCTTCTAGGAGCTTTTCAAACTTTTCCTTTGCCAACATCATTAACCCATTCACTTCCTCACTGGAACGTTTGAAGTTTTCGATACTAAAGGCATATACTGTGACTTCCTCAACTCCCAAGTCCAAGCACCATCGAAGGGTCTCGGAAAGTTTGTCAAAACTGCAATTTAAAAATGCAAATTATTTCATTCTCATAAAATTCATTCATATCGTAAAGAATGCAAAGTATCATATTATCATCTATCGATGTATCCAATTTAGATTTACATACCCTTTTTTATGGCCATCTACACTCTCCATGTTCCTTCCCTTAGCGTATCTCCGATTCCTAAAAACCAAACACACGTTTGCTTTACATAATAATGCATGCTCTAACTAAACGTTCTCAACATTTCCATCAAGGAAATGGCATACACGGATTCAAAAACTCATTTGCATCGTGCCGAATGCATTACAATGCATAATTTGCAAGCACAACACAACACGATTGTTAGAATTTATATTACGACATGATTGTATCTTAAAAGGTTCGCAACTTTTACGAGTATCTCAAAAGTGAAGTGTGTGTTTAGTTAGTATTTGAGCGTCAACTTATCATGTTAGCATACTTTTGTTTCTTCAGCTTACCCATCCAAAATGAAGCCGACATGTTTCGGAACAGGTCCCATCTTCAGAATGTTTTTACAGAACTTCTGAACCCAGGTGTGCTCATCATCCTTAATCCAAGTTGTCATTTTACTGCTTGGAGAATCTCACTGATAACAACACCTCCTCAATACTGATTACCACCACCCCGTAAAGATTAAACTGAGCACCTTAGTTATTTCCAGACTAGACACAGCTTTCGCACATGTACATTCACATGATTGAACTGCTAATTGGTTTGCTCTTGCTCATTTCATGTATCAAATCAACCACCCACAACACAACCATCAACTCCATTAGTGACCAAAAGTGACCAAAGTTCTATCGGTGTGTACGTGTGTATGATATCGTCATCTGTCTTCAATTTGATCCCGCTGTCGGTCAGCTGCACTCCACTCCATTTCCTCTCGTCCCAAAAGTTCGATTATCCTACGAGAGGCAAAAATATCCTTATTTTATACCTTAGTTCAGAAACACATCTTCTGTATGTTACCGTACATGGCTGCTAAGGTTCAAGAGTTTTTCTCCTCAAGAGTCCCAAACCTCCAACTCTAAAACTAGTGAAGAGTTATCTGCAACACGCTTTTAGGCTCTTTTCTCAGCTCCATACCTCAACAACAACAAAAGAACAAGTTTATAAAGCACGAAGGATATAACCATAACCATATTCTTAGGTATAAAATACCCAGAAAGAACAACTACATGAGTCGACATCGACAAATACTTATATAGCAGCAGATACCATAATATTTATAAGGATATCCGTGATATGATGAAAATACACTAAGGATAAAAATATTACATAGTCAAGTGCACATACAAAATATATAGAGCTAGCAACATAATACATTGGTAGAGGATATACCTAAGAGTTCCTTTAGGGTAAAAAATATACAGAGGAGGCTTCTTTATGTGGATATTTGTACGGGACGGTATCGTAAGTTGAAGTATAAGAGCGAAAAGACTTTTTGTATGGAGACAGTGCATACTCTAGTCTATCTGGGTAGAGTTGATGCTGTTCTGGTGTAGTTTAAGTTGAAGCTGTGTCAGTTGACGCAATGGATTCCACAGAACGGAACTCAAAACCTTTCCTTGACCTCTCCAATCCCTTGTACAAAGGTAACCAAATTGATTATCTTGAACAGTTTTTTACGGTGATTAAAATGAAGCCGAGTTCATCCCCGTAGGTGGTGGGGAAGGTGACTCAAAGTGGGTTCGAAGTGGCTCGATATACGTGCTTGTTTATAGGGTTGCTCATTGTGTCTCTTTTTTGAACTTGCAGAAGTGTTTTTCTTGGTGGCTCAGTTCTTATCCGGGACGCCATGTCAAAGGGCAGCCAAGGTATGTGATTTTTGATAACTAGGGAGGATGATGAGGGTGTGAATGGGAGTTGGGGTAGGGTGGAGATGGGATTTGATTTGAGTGTGTGGGGAGGAGAATGAGGAGAAGTTTGTAATTAAAAAAATGTTTTGTTTTTGCAGGCACTGATAGAAGAGTTGGAAGCACATGAGGTAAATTTCATTTTATTCACACATCCAGAGAGAGTGAAAAAGGTCTTGTTGTCGGCTTGAAATGCACGTGTAGACTGAAAATCAGCTGGCTATCTGGTCGAGCCTTTATAATAATGACAGAAAAGAGAGTCAAAAATAAGAGTGGTTTGGGGGTTTGGAGTAGCACTACCAAAAACTTTTGGAGTTCAATGCTTACCAAACGATAGTTCACTAAGCTGGAGGAAAAAATCACATTTTTCTTCGTTATGTCAAGTTGGTTCGCAGATGAGTTAGTTTGGTTTGAGATGATATGGTGGACGTAGGCAACTTTTTCAAGACCAAGGTTCCCTGCCAATGAAAACTTGTTAATGAGTCTCATAGAGTCAGACAGACAGATTGATATTTTTGTTTACAGTATGATCATGGTTATGTAATAATTATGACAGCTCTTGGATGAATGAATTGGAGGCGGAAGTAGTGTTAGCATTTTTGGCAATAATGTGAATAGGTAGTCTCAGATCAACTTCCTGTTGCATTGTGGTCTTGCACTTGACTTGATTTCTTCACTCTTAATGCTGTGTTTATGATCAGATTGGTCTAAAAATTTTGTAATTATTTTCATTGTTTCTTTGCAGTTAATTCCCGAGAGAGTTAATTGGCTTGGACAAACATCACCCCAGGACTTTAACTCATTTGTAAGTGCCTCATTTGACCTGACCCCCAAGGGGTTGGGTGACCTAAACTTATTTTTCGATTTTTAAGAATGTTGGTCAGGGAAGTGTGGGGATCATTAGGGTCGGGTTAGAATTTAACTGGTTTCGAAATTTCAGTTAGTTTATTCTTTTTCGGGGGTGAGAAAATAGGGATCGGCCCGAATTTGGAAATTTTTCTGCATTGGGGGATGGGTGGGCTGGGTGGTTGTCTGCAATGAGTTTGTACATATTTTGGTTTGACAACTTGGGGTCTTTTCATTGTAGAAGGGAGAACCAAGTTGGAATCATAGGGACGTTAGTGTGGGATAGTGCATTTATGCTTTTGCTCTCTACTCAGAAGCTTTGAAACAGGAGTATGAACAGATCTTTTCTTGTGGTGGTCTACGTGCACCAAACAAGTTTTTCTGACTATACCATATCGTATTTGGACGGATATACGCTACCTTTTCTTAACTATATCTATATAGATAATGTAGACTGCATATAACGTTATAGGTTGGTCTGTATAAGGATATTCATATGCTTACTACTTACCAGCATATAAAGTTTCAAGGCTAACTATGTACGTACTACGTAGTAGGTCTTTCCGTATAAGCTGCTCTATTTAGCTTGATGACTAACTGCTATAACGTTTGTGTAGGAATAGGGCTGTGCTATGAAACTTTATGTACTGCAAATATTATATATATTGTGTATCAATGCAATGGCTATTTGGACTGTATACTGACGTTTTGAGAGCTGGTAGTACATAATACCCTTTTTTATAGCTTGTGAGTCTTTCCTAGTATTACTTACTCGTTGTCGTACGACGTATTCTTAAAGTCAATAGATGAAGACCTTCTCATATAGATGTATGTATGATAGTCTGCTACTTGCTATGTATTCTTATTTTTTTGCAATATGCGATTCTACTATTTCTATCCCTAGTTTACAGAGATATGTATGAGTAAGTTATCTATATTTTTGAGATCTTTTGCTATGTCTGGCTGGGTATCTATTATGCGCTTAGATTACCTTTCAGAAATTGATATAGGTTTCATGATGATACTTTATGCGTATGCATATTTCTTTGTGTTATGATGCGATGGAACAAAGTAAACATGATAGAAGCCAGAAGCCTCACTTTTATCATGAAACTGGTCCATTTCTATCTGCTGGAATTTGCTAATTGGAAACTAAAATTATTATTGTCAATAGTGTGTTTGGAAGACAATTTCTGAGGTCACATTATGTACATATACGTTTAGTTTTCATATTGATTGCAATTCATGACGACTCACAGCTAAGTTCAATTCATATTTATGCGTAGATTGAAACATTTGATATTGAGAAGTAGCTAAGATTTAAGAGTAGTGTACGAGTTAAATTCAAAATAAAACACTAGGTGAAAAAAATTAAACAGGACTTATTTACTTAACAGCTCAATGTATACTTTTGACTTTTGCAGTGCTCCCAGTTTAATCACATTGGCCCAAATCATTTACCAAAACTTTTGGAGCTTTGTGTGAAAGCAGCAGATGCAAAATGTCCCACATCAGTTTCAATCAACAAAAGTCTTTTATCAAGCTCAACCTTATCATTATTAAGCAGAGCTTCAGGGCCTGCAGGAAAGTCCACAGAATGTTCATGGTCAAGACGACATGGACAAGTTGCGGCTTTACGTCCGCAAAAAGAGAAGCGAATCCTAAACCCAGGTACAACATCATACGTATTCTTCATTCCTTGTGGAGCAATGCCACTGTATACGTTGTTTATTTAATGTTGTCTATTGTATTTATAATTCAGTGCAATCAGTTTTGGATCAGTCAGTGGGCGGAACCCGTATGAATCACAGTTTAATTCGACCTGACTTTTATGAAAGACTGCAACTTTCATGTAGCACACTCGGCCATCTTTCAGCCGTTTATTGCGTATTATTTGACATGACTGGAAAATATATTTTCACTGTAAGTTACAAATATAATATGATGCTGGTTATTTGGTACTTAATCTCCGTGTTTAATGTTCCGAGTTCATGTGGAATGTTCCAATTTTGTAAGGGCGCTGATGATAATCTGGTGAAAATATGGAGCGCTCTAGATGGAAGACTTCTTGCTACCCTCCGAGGAGCTTCCTCAGAAATTACAGATCTCGCTGTAAATAGCGAAAACACGTTGCTGGCTGCCGGCAGTTGTGATAAGCTTATTCGTGTGTGGTGTCTTCGATCGTGCGCTCCCATTGCAGTTCTTAACTCTCATAGTGGAAGTGTAACATCTCTCTTTTTCTGCCCCATTCCAAGATCTCGTCTTCCACTTGCTTACTTAGCGTCTACTTCTACGGATGGCTCTTGTGCATTTTGGGGCTTCACGGAGCATGCTGAAACTGGTCATGTTGAATTCCAGTAAGCATAAATTTAAAAAAAAATAATGTTCTTTATTAGTTTTCTTAGATCGTTGTTTAGATGTAGTTTAACCAGAGTATAACTTTGACAGGCCTAGACCCACCTTATATCAAGAAAGAATGAGACCAGGACATGCACAAATGATTTGCTCATCGTTTTCACCTGGTGGCATTTTCATGGCAGCTGGTAGTGCTGACAATAACGTTCGCGTATACAATATGCTGGGTCACGATGGGCCGGAACGTATCTTGGAAGTTGAAGTTCATACTGATAGAGTAGACAGTATTTCATGGGCTCATGAAGGACTTCGGTTTGTCTCTGGATCAAAGGATGGTACCGCTATGATTTGGAGGTTTGAAAAGGCAGAATGGCGTTGGTACCGACTATTGTGCGCCCAAATTCCTCGGTAATTTTTTAAATGAGCTTCAAGTAATCAAGTATATTATTACTTCAGCAAACATTTTTATAATGGAAATTTGATTCTAAAGGTCTAACGTTGTATACCAAGATGATCCAAAACGCAGGCCACGAGTTACGATGGTCGCATGGAACTCTGACGATTCTTTAGTTTTAACAGCTGTATCTGATTCTCTAATAAAAGTCTGGGATTCAAAAACAGGAGAATTTGTGCGTGTTCTTGACGCTCATCAAGACGAAGCATATGTGATCGAATCTCACCCTTTCAATCCTCGATTGGTTTGCACGGCGGGTCACGATGGCCGAGTGATAATATGGGATATCGGTACTTTAGACCAGGAACAAAAAGGGAGGGTAATATTTCAGCATCATAATCAGTTGGATCAAGGTCAAGGACATGGCGCAGTGTTTGATTGCAAGTGGGCACCTGATGGTCTAGCCTTAGCGGCGACGGACTCTCATGGTCATCTGCTCATTTTTACTACACAGTCCAAAGATGCAGCAAAGTTCTCAAAATTGCCAAAAGAAATGTTTTTCCATACGGACTACAGACCTCTAACAAGAGACGCTATGACACATGAAGTGTTAGATGAACAAACTCAAGTCCCTCCACATCTTATGCCACCACCTTTCTTGGTAGATATGGAAGGAAATCCGTACCCACCAAACCTTCAGAGACTTGTACCAGGACGAGAAAAATGCAGAGAGGAGCAATTGGTACCAAATGTTGCGATTGGAAATGGTGGGTTTCAGGAGGTCATTGAGGGACTTCCACATAATCCCCGTTCAAATATTGACGCCATGATAGAACAATTAGCAGTTCAACAGGGTGTTCTCGGTGAAAATCGTAATGGTAAAATATTTATTACAACACGTTTACCTTTTTCGTCAAAGTTTGTATAAAAATATTCAAATGAACGAATTTGTACTTTGATAGCTGTTCCAGTTCCTAGACTTTCTGGTGGTAACAATCAGAATGAGACTGAGCGTCGGGGTCTCGGACTTCGTCGTAGTGGAGATGTGGAAGGTGTACGGCAATCTACAGGAAATTGGCAGAGGGGTAATTATGGATTTCCTGAGCGAAAGGTTATTATGCCACTTAGTAGAGGAATGCTTGCTGTATCCGAAGACAGTAGACAGGGGTTGGCGGAACTGGAAGACTCATTTTACAAAGAAGAAAATAGTAAACGATCAGCTAGTGGTGCACATCTTCAAATTTCAACAGTTGATGCTTCTGGGCGAGAGGCAAGGTCGAGAAGAGTTCGTAGATTGGCACTGGTAAATATTCACTAACTATTGCACGAATAATTTTAATTTGCAATAACTATTAAAGTTTTTAACATGTATATATATATATGTTTTACGCTTAAAGGAAGCTGCAGAAAGACGGCGACAAGGTGGTGGACAACCAAACATAATTGAAACTGAAGGAGTAGCTAGACCGAATCCACGTCCTCAAGTAGAAATCTCCGTAAATCAGCAGTCATCTAGAAGATCAATTCCGATTGTTAACAGGGGTGCCGTTCCAGTTGCCCGTCGCCAAAATGCTAGACCTCCAAGGAGTAGATTTAATGTTCGTAGAATGTTTGAAGATAGAGGAGCTCAAAATGAGAGTGATATAGAGGTGAGTTAAAACTGAAAATTCTAAATTTATACAGTATAAATATAATCATAGGTCATCATACGAAATTTTTTGGTGTACACAGAACATGGAAATTCCTTCAGAAGAAGACTCATCAGATGAAGTATCTCTTACAAACTCATCGTCTTCTTCATCGGACGACGACTCTGAGTCAGACTGGGGAGGTGGTGGTAATGCCACCAAGGAGGCGGAGAATCGCAAGCGTCCTACAGCAGAAGGGTCAAGAAAGTCGGCACGTAAGAGCAACGCAGCTTCACCACAAAGTGAGGCAAATGCAGAATCAGATGATGAACCTACACCCGGTCCTTCAACTGCTGCGACATCTAGTCCCTCCAAGGCAGACAGGAACAAACCAAGAAGAGCCGTAAGTTATTGGATATTCATCTACTTTTACTTGTGGTTTTGTTTTTTTGTTTTGAACTATTACTAATTTTTACAAACAAAATTGATTTTCAATAGAGAAATAAGGTTGATTATGGCAGTGGACTCGAGGAAGTTCCTACACTATATCGTCCTTCTGAGTGGCTTGGGGAAGTATTTCCAAAGCGTAGCCCTTATTTCCCTCAGTTAGGTGATGATCTAGTGTACTATCGAGAAGGACATGAAGCTTATGTTAACAAGGTGGAAAAAGAAAATGTCTATGCAGTTCCAAAGAAACTCAAGAAAATACTGCCTTACCTACAGCATCCCGATTTAGAGGTATGTTCAATGTTTTCGTAATTCGTATTACAAATTGTGGCATTGCGTAACGCAACACTCGCTGTGTGTGACTTTTTAAACGAAATATTGTACTGTTATTAGGCTGCAGTTCCTGTACGTGTGGTAAACATGAAATTTGATCTTGAACCACCTCGGCTGGTTGGGCTAAAGTTAGCAGTAACAGACTGGGAGAGTGGAGAGCTCACTGGAACTAACTTATTTGTTCGCTATCACGATATTCCAGATGTTGTGGACTTTTTAATTCTTCGGCAGGTTCACGATAAATACATTCGTCATAATTGGAATCCTGGCGACAGGTGTGTGTATGATTAAGTTTACATTAATAATTCGATTTCAGGAGCTACGAAGGATGCAAATTTATGCATTTTTTTTATCGTTTACTGTAGATTTCGATGTCTATCGATAAGTTATGGTGGGTTGGAACAGTCAGTGGTTTTGTTTCTAAAGAAGAACCGTTTTCTCAGTCAAAGTTTATGTGCTACAATATAACATGGGATAATGACGGAGCGGAAAAAATGAGCCCATGGGATATGGATATAATCACAGATTCCTTCGGTTAGTTATATTGTTGCTATAAAAAACATACTTAACTTTCATTCAAATGATGTATATATGACATAACGCAACTCTCTTTAAAAATTAGTAGTATAATATGTAATATAAAAAACTTTTTAAATGTTTGAACAGAAATTCCTCCTGATGCTGAAGCGGTTCCGGCGTCAGATGAAGATCTGCGAAGTGGATTATATGAAGCGACGTCTACAGACTGGCCCCCATATGGTCATCAGGATGCCCAATGTGCTAAAATATCGCGTTTGATTGAGCAAGTCATGGGCTTGGCTATATCTGAAGCGTTTCTTACTCCAGTCGATATCAACAGATACCCTGAATACGCAATAAGCATTGAATATCCAATTGATTTGTCTACAATCAAAGCACGACTTGATAACCGGTTTTATAGAAGGGTTGATGCCTTGAGGTTTGATGTTAAATATATTGCAAACAACGCAGAAAAGTTCAACCGACCTGATTCTGATATTGTTAAACATGCAAGGATTATCAGGGACTTGTGCCTTGATCTGATTTCGTAAGTTGGGTGACTTTTATCCATGATTTGATGCATTAGAATATAGTCGATTTCAAATACTATGTGTAATTTTATAGGAACCCTGATGTGCAAGACGTTAATCCGGTGTATCATACGATTGTCAACAACTACTTACACAAGAGAGAGGCAGAGGCAAGTGCTAAAACCGGCACCAATAATAATAATACTAAGCCTGATGATAAAAATGTTCCGTCCACATCAAAATCAGTCAAACCTGATCGACCCGGCACTAGTCAACAACCATCAACTTCACGGAGATCTTTACGAAATCAGGGTAAACCAAGTAAAAGAATCGAAGATAGCGAAGAAGAGGAAGAAGAAGATACACGTGGGTGGAAAGATAGATGTCGTGATTTATTGGAAAAAATATGGCAGTGTAAGGATGCTGCTCCGTTCCGAGTTCCTGTAAATCCGGAAGAATATCCTGATTACTATCAAGCTGTTGATACACCAATGGACTTGCAATCAGTGAAAGAAGACCTCCTAGGAGGAAATTATAGTTCTGCATCAGATTTTCACAAAGATATGAATCTGATCTTCCACAACTCCCGGCAATATAATACAGACAAAAGATCTCAGGTAACTTTTTTAAAGGTAACAATAAAAATAAAAGGTAGATTGGCTTCTTTCTAAATTTGGTGTTCTTTTAAAATTCAGATTTACAGCATGACGATACGTTTGCAGTCCATGTATGAATGTCAAGTAAAGCCAATTCTAACATCACACCGCAGTAGAAAGAAAGGAAAGAGTGTCACCTCAAGTCCATCTAAAAACCTAAAGAAGCGTGTAATGCCCACGAGAGGGTCTGCAAACTCATCTCCAAGAAAGAATCCCGTAAGAAATGCGGCTTCCAAAAATCCCTATCTTCACTACGAAAATGGAGGAACCAGTGATGAAGGAAACGACGAAAGAAGGTATGCTACTAGGGGATCTAATATTGAACGGGGTTCTAATTCAAGGCAGCTTCGAAATAAGAATGCTACACCTGCTTCTACAACAAGGTCTGTTAATGGCCATAGTTCTAGAAATGGTTTCTCTCCACCGATCGGATCTAAGTCTACCCGAAAAGTTAAGCGGTATAGAATTTCATCTGGGGAAAGCCTACAGAGTCATCCATCCAATGGTGGTGGGAGACGAGCAAAACCTGCTGCGGGTTCCAGCAGTAGAAGACAACGAGCTTATGCCGAAGATGAAGGAAGTGATGAGTTTGAGGATAGTGATGATGTCCCTATGCCTCACCTTCATGCTGCAGCAGATAACTCAGACGACGATGATTATGATTCGGACCAAGATGCTTCTAGGTCGTCGTTAAGAAGATCGTCCAGAGTACAAAAATTAATGGGAAGCAAGCGTCGTCAACAGCTTTATGATTCAGATGATTACTCATATGGTAAGACATTTTTAAAAACAACCTTATTTATTCATTGTGATTAATATTACATTACTTTCGTTCAGTTATTTTGTAAGACTGTAAAATTTTCATTTGCATATCATTTTTAGGTACACGATATCGTGGTAGACAATTAACAAATTATGACGAAACTCAAAACGGATCATCAGGGGATGAGCATGCTTCTAGAAAAAAGAGACCTCGTCAAAGTAGTCGGACTAGAGAGTCACCACCTAGAAAATTAAGACGTCAAGATTCTTCTCCTGGAAAGAAGAATGTTGAAGATGAAGACGAGGAGGAGGAGGAAGAAGAAGAAGATCCAGACAAACCTGGTCCATCTTCGAGGCTTCTACGTGTAACACCATCTACTCGAAGAACTAGACGAAGTCACGTTGAAGAGGAGGAGGAAGAAGAGGAGAATGAGGATGAAGAAGAAGATGATGACGACGATGAAGAGGTAGGTGAAGAGGGTTCCTCTGACGGCGAGGAAGAAGAATCACCTGAAAGTCAAAGAAGGAGCAGTAGGTTGAAAAGAAAGCCAAGCCGACATAGTTATTCTGATGAAGATGCTAATTCATCTCCTCCTAGGTCTCGCAAGAGATTTACTGTAAGACTAAAAAAAAGATTTAATATATGTATTTATTTTCGAGTCAAAATGTTTAATTGATTTTTATTCCTAATCAATGTATTTCAATCTTTCCAGGAAAGCAATGGTGTATCGCGAAGAACGACACGAGGAAACCGCCCTGATTATGCTGAAGATAGTGAAAGTGAACCTGATGTTTCTACTCTCGTGTCGGTAAGACGGAAAAGTCATTCAGCGATAATTGTTGTTGCTCTTAACCTTCTTAATACATTGTAATTTAAAATTCGTTGACTGATCGACATCGCCAGCCTGCCGTCGTTAAATTATATCATTACGTACATTGGGCATGAAACAAACAAACTGCCCTTATATATGCTTACTATCTAGATAAAAGAGGCTTGCATCATAAGTATTTAGTTTGAACTATAGCTCAGTTTCAGACAGTAAGATACGAAGTATTTAGGTTTATACGACAAACGTCAAAAAAGGACGAATTCAACCCTTCTATATAATCTAGTTATCCAATTCAGTTGTTGATTATAGAACCAGAAATCATATATGGATATTTCTCGAGAGTGTCTTACTTTTCGGTAGTTTTAGCAATGAAAAAAGTTTATCTGGTTAAATATTTCGTGACAACTGGAGTAAGAAACGCTTCAGAATATAGCCAAAGCCCATGACTTGCTCAATCAAAAACCCGCATCATTTTAGCCACTATTGGCATCCTGATTGACCATATGGGCCCAGTCTGTAGAACGCTCGCTTCAGATTAACCACTCTGCAGATCTTCATCTGAAACGCCGAACCGCCTTCAGCCATCGGGAGGAATTTCTGCCTTCAAACCATTCAAAAGTTTTTTATATTACTTAATATTATACTAACTAATTTTTAAAGAAGAGTTGCGTTATTCATATCATAACATCATTTGAATGAAAGTTACAGTATGTTTTATATAGCCCAACATATAACTACCGAAGAACGTCTAAATAGACATTTCTCTCTCAAAACACAAATTAATGTTATAACTTCCCGATGTTAAGCCCTCTAGACTATATGTATTCTCGTGTTCTACCTGTATCTGCTCTATCAGTACATATCATGTATCCACCAATTTTAAAAAAACAAGTGTTCATCAGTAAGCTATAGCCACAAATATATACTGATTGTGCACCTTGCAAAGAATGAATTCTCAGTCTATTTCTTTTATAAACATAAATACGCCACTGACTGTTCCAATCTCCAAGCATGACCAATAGAGCTGTATCAATAACTATCAATTTCTCGAATAATCTAACCTAGTAAACCATGCATATAAGAGTTAGAAAACCAGCTCAATTGTAAAAATGATCTTAGCAATACCTTTAAATACATTCTTATCGTTAGTGAAACATTACTTGAAAATGCAGTTCATTAATTGTTACAATTTAAATGTTATCATTACGCAATGAGCAGAAGTAATGGTAAGTTATTTGAGTATTAGACTGTAGAAGTGATACTACATACACGTGTACTAAATAAATCGGACCATTGGTCTCAAATCTTGAACGAATTAGTTGTAAAAGTTGTTTAATTTGTTCCATTGCTATTGTCCATCTTATTGATAAGCTCACTATAAATCCTACAAAAAATTATCGAAATTACTACTATAGATTGTAGAGGCAAGTCATTCAATCAATACATTTAATGTTCTCAGCCAGCGTTAGTATTATATATGTTAATTTTTTTTTAGATTTTTAAGCTCATACTCATGACACATCTGCTGAATACATTAAAATTCCAACTTTTTATGACTTTCATAAAGCTGGGACTAGCTGAAATCTTCCATGTGGTGTTACTTTGTATAAAAAATAGTATAGTGCATAATACATACACGCCCTCGCAGATTGCAGTGCCGCAGTATTGCGTTCTACATTTACCCAGTGCTTAAAATAGCAACCACTTGCTTCGCACCGAGCAGATGGGCATCAAACAGAAATTCCAAAAATGGAAGAAACAGAGGGCTTTCAGTCAGACCACCGTCGACTTTAGCAATAGCTCTAGTAATAACGACAATACTAAAGTGAATGACTTGATAATCAAAGTTTAGTATTTCTGACTGAATCGTGCCATCAACACCCACGCAAGGAACTGCCAATGATTCTCGATTCTTTTTTTTCCCTTTATGAAAAAAATAAGGTATTTTTATTCAGAAGAGGTAAAACTCTAGCTTTTATGATTGTGAAGGAACATAGACGAACAATACTATGTACATTGTCAATCCATTGCTTGAAGCTAAATGAGTCACACAAAAGGACTAAATGTTGGTTGTTGTAACGTTGCGTATCCAGTTTTTGGCTTACATTTCCGGGTAGGAACTGAATCTTTGACTCACGAATTTCAAACATATTATAACTTAAACAATCAGGAAAAAGTTTTTAACTTAACGGTTAAAGCTATCCTGAAGACAAACTCTACTTCTATTGTACATTGATTCTAATCGGTGCATATTACTTTCCATTTCAGAGAAGCATGCCTTATGTATTTTTATGATGAATAACTCTTTTTTTAATCATTCTCTGGAATCCTACTACATAGGGTGCATATATATATTCCAGACTTCAAGATGTTATGGATTTATGTAGTTTGTACACGTTTTGTGTTATGTAAGACTATAAACGTTGCATCATTGCAAGCGCATTTCTTTTAACAGGATCAGTATAGTCTTTTATTCCTTAGTTAAACGATTCATATAATTTCATCTTTTCAAACATAGCCATTCAAAAAGTAGTCAAAGTCATGTAATCCTCATTTAGACTTTCAAGTGAAATTGATACTTTAGAAGGAAGAAAGGATTCCCTGATTGTCTGTCCATTATCAGCCTCTGCAGCATCCACCAACCAATTCAATCCACATTCCGCATCCACCCTCATGGCTAAAAGAGCTGCACATTGCAGAATTGGCTTCTCCCGATTTATTTTTAGAACAGGTTGTCGAGTCGACTTCGACCACCGAACAAAAACCACCACAAGAAGAAGACGAGTTTCACACAACCATCACCATGAACATCTCTCTCCTCATGCACGCTTGCCTAACATCCAGTTGAAATGAGGATCTTTGCTCATTTTCTTCCTTTTGAACAACGCCATCACCATCATCATCATAAATACACACGATGTAAGTAATATTGACGCAGAGTGGGAGAGAGGACCGCAATTGTACATACTAGTACAACTTCTCATTTCATATACATATATTCTATCCAATCCAAACACAATTGCAGGTCCCTTTTTCATCATTATGCCATGTGAATAAAAAACGTTCCTCATTTCATTCTTTTCTTTCAACCGTATCAACCGTATGTATACATAATATATACTCAAGTCGCATACAAATAAAAAACGCTGGCGTAATATTTCGTTCTTTGTAAAATATTCTCTCTTTTCTCTCTCCTTTCGTGTCATAAAAAGTAACGATAATATTCAATAGCTTGTATCATATTTATCCGTCTCCTTTTTTGCCTTGTTAAAGATTATGCTGTGCATAAGAAGCAATCCCAGCAAGTCTCACAAACAACTATTTCTTTTCCTTTCCAAAATCTCTGTGTAGGGAGACCTTCGAGATGTAAGTACCATGCATAAGGGCAACAAGAAGAATCTGTGTTGGGTGGACTCTCCTCATATAAGATCCATCTATATCATGACTGCCTCCTCATTTTCTATGCAGATCGCATGGAGATGTTTCGAAACTATGTAAAACGCCATAAAAGTTCATTATTTTCTAAAGTGTCTCCGCCTCCACGGCACGAAGTCATCGTGCCCTAAGATCAAGTTATGTTATGATCATGATATGAGTATATCACATCATCATCATCGTCATGCAAAACAATGAGAAAAAGCTTGACGGAAAAATGAGATTTGTGAGAAGCAGCTTTGTGAAACAATGTGAAAATGCAACAGCCACGATCGAAATTTGGGAAAGATTGCATGATAAAACTGCTCACGACTAAAAATTATGATAAGCAGCAGCAGCACCAACTGCCCAACCAACGCGTTCAACAAATCAGTCTAATCGTAATCAAGAACATGTTGCGTTGTGAAGTTACCAAACTTTCAAAAGCCAAAAAAAAGTCGTGGATAATTTTTAGTTGTTTTCTGATAAATGTGAAATATGAAGAAAAAAATCATGCCCGCAATCATGCAGAAAATGCATTTATCATAAGCAACCCTTGTTTGACATCTAAACTGCTGAAAACAGCCTTCAGGCAAATTAGAATAAAAATATTCATATTTATACACTTATCTTGAGTTCAGTCCCTTAAAAATAGAATATTACATCAGCCATCTATTCATAATATAATATTGCAAATACTCATACAGAACCAATCTGAAAATGTCCTGTCCTCGTGTGAGTAGAAATGAAAGGCCATCCGTTATTGCAGAGTTGTAAAAACTAACGCCTAGATAAACGTATAAATATAGCTTTTTTCGCGTGGCGAGATTCATTTACGACATCAATCACATTTTATGTAAGCTCAGTTAGTTTATCTCCACATTTCAGATTAAAGACCATTACGTAAATCGTAATGCACGAACGAGGGTTGTGCATTAACACTGTTGACTGTCTTTCACATTTATATTCATATTAAAATGATATACAGATGCGCATGCCACTTATTAGCTTGCATTGCATGTGATAATTGCAACTTATGACGGAAAAAGGGCATGTGTATAAATAATTCATATGAAAACTGTGTATTTATTTTACTACTTCACAGAATTTTCTCGAGTATCTGATTTGAAAGATCTGAGTCAGTCAACATCCTACCTTCAACTCTTAACCTTTTACTCTTAACGGCAAACTCGTACTCGTACATATTATGCACAATGGTTACATTTTGCAATCGTAACAAAAGTGCTAAAAATAAATCTCAGATTGAGCCGGTATTGGATGTATGCCGTCCATCCATCCTCCAAGCAATATTATGCTGGTTTTACTATCTACAAGACGGGAAGCATAAAACCCACGTTTCCGTTTATGATAATGATAAGTCTTAACGATGTATATATACTTGTGTTAACCACCCAGCATAACTTTGCTCGTCCAATTTTTTTCTCCATATTACGAACACTTGAGCACAGCATCAACATCAAATTCATTACGTCCGTCGTCCTCCTGACAAGAACGGCAAACCAAACCAGTCTTCTTGAGAAATGAAATAGGGATGTAAAGGAAGACGAGGGGAAAATCCTGATTTTCTCGATAACTTCGTTTCCCTTGGTTGAGAGGAGAATTCTTTCTTCTATTCCATTGGACTTAACAAACAAGAACATGTTTGATGTTGTGGAGCGTAATGGAATGGAATAAAATATCCTATCCCAATCCTAAACCAGGTTTTCATAGGCAGGTAATCGAAAAGGTTGTTGAAAGAGGCTGTTTGACTTGATGCATAGATTTGGCTTGTTTTTTCTTTTGGATCTTCTATTGCTTCGCGTGTGCCTTGCCTTGTATACATATATCATTATGTGTGTCATAGGATGTACATATATGTAATGTAGATTTGGTACCTTTTATGCATTTTTTGAGCGTGTAGGGCAAAAACTTTTTGTTGGTTTCGTTAACTATCCCAAACTTCTCTTTTCACTCGATTCTGACATGCAACATAATTCATATGAATAGTAGTAGTATAACGATAATATGCATTCATTTTTTACCCTTGCCAATGCATGTTCCTGCTTATATACATACTTATAACACACAAACTACAAAATATAAGTTTAAAGCAACAACCACTTTTTGAAAAGCAGTTCTTTTTGGGCCAAAACGGAATGCCACATGAGAGTGAAGTTGAAGTGAAGGTACATCAAGGCAAAACTGTGTAACCAACCACCTAAAAACTTGATTCCATTCCATTGTTGTTTTGTCTACGGCTTCAAAGTGTTTTTAGCATAAACTTTTTTCATTGTATACCATGCTGTACTTTCGTTACATCTTGTGTACATATAAAGCAGGCATAGCTTGTAGCAAACAAAACTGAAAGCTTTTAAAGACTTGGCCACAGCAATAGTGAATCTGAATTTTGAAATAAACTGACAAGCTGCCTTTGCTTGCAAGACCTTAAAAATGATTTTACGCACAGATAGCATGCATGCACTCATCCATTCAACCTTATACGAGCACAATTATCATAAAAGTGCGCTGGCTCTGAGCAAACCAGCATTTTATAAAGCATACTTCCTATCCTCCCTTCTTGAAACAGTAACGAGAAGAATTTTATTCCTTCGAGAACAACATTTCAAACGGATATAGTCCACAATCCCAAGCTCTCGTACACATTTCATGCATAAAATCATCTATCATACAATAAGACCACCAGATTTTTTATTCGTATTCTATAACACCAACTCACAACTAACTTCCATTTGTTTTCATCCGACTCTTTTATTGCATATAGCAGCGCATCAGCGTTATTTTAAATAATAAGCCATCCTTCTCGAAAATGTAGTTTGATGTGCGCGTGGACTACCACTAAAATGTCTAGCGCAATCTGACTGTCTGTTATGTCCTCGTAATATTTTTTCCTTGTTGTGTTGTAGCTACACCCGTGTACTCCTTCTGCGTTCTACAGCCAGACCAAATACCAAATGAATGCAGAACAGATAACAGAAAAAGTAGCTACCGAATTTAATTTTGCATGTGATGTGATGAGATATCACATATCACACGCTCACGCTCCTTGAAATTCTATGCAGCATGGAGTACAAGAGTATTTACAACCTACGTTTTTGTTGTCTCTCTCATTCCAAAAATCCAAGCAAACACCTTGCTGATAGGAATCCTTCTAGTAATTCACTCCCTCCTGTCACCTCACAACAAAAATATAATCCAGTAGTAGGTTTGTCTTGTACATAGTACATAGTCTCACCTCACTACCATCATCATCATCATCAATACCATTCACCACACGCATTATACATAGCTTTTTACATGAAAAAAGTACGACATACCAGTACCTTCCTGTATGTCATTGCTCTACAAGGGAGAATAGAAGATATTATAAGAGTACACTTTTTTATCCATAGTAGTAAGACACAGACACAGAAATTACGTGGCGTGATGGTAATATTTTGGATTTTAATCAGCATATAAGTAACAACTACTACTACTAGCAAAGCGCTTTATATTATACGCTCAGCTCACCAAATGCAAACGGTGCGGTGATACAATGTCCAAAAGGGAAGAGAGTATTGAGCATGGTGGTTGAACAATTTCCCACATTTACGCTATTATTATCAACATCCCTTCCCTAAAAACCTTTTTTTTTTTGCATTCAGTTTCGTCATACCATGTACGTACGTAGTTGGAATAGAATGTATGCATTGCATACACAACATTCACACAGCAAACATCAAAATCCCATTCATAAATGATATAAAACTTTGTACTAAACTATAAGCGTTTAAGAGAGCTATCCCATCGTTGTCATCATCATCATCACCACCATCCGCATTCAATATATATTTTTATCCTCATGTAACTGTGAAAAAGCGTACATAACTTGAGTCAAGCTCTTCGGTACACAAGAGCGAGCAAGCAAGAGCCAAAGCCAACCACCGTACTTGCATAGGGATTCCTCTCTGACTATATTCCGAGGAAGACAGATTTAAAGCTAAAAGAAGCCTTGTGTAAAGTGACTCACGGAAAAAGCAGTCAATATCCTCATCACCATTTTTAGTTCTTCGGCAGAGCTCTCACAGCTTACAACCACTTGCTTCGTTGCGTACTCATCGTCTTTTCAGTAGTGGCATTCATGTGAGAAAAATATACAGACACATAATATGCATCCCTGTAATATTCTATTCCAGAGAGTTGGACAGTAAAAAACAAAATAATAATATCCATCCTCCTATATACACCAAAACCTATAGGTATATGTATATGCACCTCCTCTGTTACCAATAAATGTAACGTACTCAAGTCATTTCATTACATTCACGATCTGTTATTCTGGACTGCTAAAAATAATGTGAGTTGTGTTACAATGTTTTTCTGTGCTTGTGAATTAATATCATTATTATAGTTTTTGCTGGATATCTGCTCCCGAGTAGACTGCATACATATATAACTCCCATTTCTGTTGTCCAAAATAGTGTGATTCATTTATATTTTGTAACAACAAAACTGCTCGCACATCCTGGTAATCATATAATATTGATCCTATTATCTCATTTACACAAGAAAAAAGGAGAGCGGACAACGAGCGTCAAATCTACATCAGCACACACACGCTCCTATTAGCACATTCCTATTTTTACCTCTGGAATTGAGTGTAATACTTACGTGTGCAGGAAGGAGGAAGCCAATGCCACGCATATACGCATTTTCTCCAAACCCATTGAGTCCATCAAGTCAAAGGAATTATTCATTATTCATTCTTTCACAAAAAATCAGTCCTGGAAATATCACGTTGGACTATACTATGACTATACCAGCAGCTGCAGCCAACTGAATGCCATATAACTAGTAACACTTGGGAGTTGGATTTGGAAGCGAACAGTTTTTTTTATTGCTTCTCTCCTGCTCAGTCTCCAGCAACTACTGCTACAACTCCTAAATTCCATGAAAAGACATTGGATGGAATGAGGACGTGATCAAAGGGAAGGAAAAAAAGAGCTGGAAATAAGAATGTAATACTGCATACGGGGAAGTGAAAGCAGAGCATAGTGTGTGCAAGTGTGTGTGTGTAAGAGAGAGAGAGCGAGAGCGAGTAACAAGCTCCTGGAAAAAACGATCGATCATCATGAGTTTATTGACAGTAGTTGTTAGTATACTCGTGGAGGTTGTTGGTGTTGCTCCAGCTTTTGGAACACTATAGCCCAAAGTAATAAATACTTTTATACTACTACTACTACTTACTTAAACCAGGTTTTGGTATATCCCTATTGTGCTCATATCGTATGGAATTGGAACTCCGCACTTAATTCCTAAAAACAGCTCTCCGCCTCGTGTGCTTTTTTTGGGCTTTTTATTAGAGCGGATATTATGCATGCCTCGAAGAATGTATAAGTGAGTGTGTATCCCACCACCAGTGAAAACAGTTCAGTTTCGCCTCTTTTGCATATAATGTGCCCCAATTTTTCTGTGCTGAAGTGAAACATGAAATGAATACCTGTTGTGTGGCACAAAAGCAAAATACTTTGCACGAAAATTACTAACTTTTTTTATTGCCGTTGCTTGCCTATCCTGTTGGACTGGACTGGAGTGGATCTAAAATAGAACATTAGGAATGTGTCAACTGCGGACTGGACACAAATAGAAAGAGGAAAAATAAGAACAGCAAAGTTGAAAAAGAAGACAAATGGATTTGTAGTGTTTTTTCCTTCTTGCCTTCTGTATTTTATCCCGGTGATAAATACCAAAAAAAACACGAATATTCAAGAAGAAATCATAATTTAGTAAATTATCTCTAGTAAATTATTATTATATTACAGTAGTGCTTTCCATATATAGATACATATTATACAGTATACCTATATAATTGACAGTTTTTGCCAACGAATACATTTCCAGTTTTTCATTCCAATAATAAAAATTCAACTTTCTCTCTACAGAATTTTCAAGTACAAAAGAAAGGATAGCAAGAGATAGTTGATAACCAAAATTTTTAGAAAATACATGCTAAATCTGCTCAGTTTTCAACAAAGATGCAATAACATTTCCGTAAAAAGATTAGAAGGAAAAGAGAAAGGAAGCCTAAAGGACGGACGTTGAGCGTTTGTACAATTTGGTTTTCTGTTGATAACGAAAGCTTTCAACTTGTCTATGCAAAACTTTTTTTTGTATCAAGCAAATCTACTCCAGCACTGGTTGCATTTGAGAGGGATTAAATATTCAATAATTTTATCGCTTTTTATCGTATCGTATGCATATTCCCATTCAAGTGCTCTCAATTCGTAAAGACAAGTAAACGGAGACGCCAACGTGTGGATCACACAGATATACAACTGCATGCGGTATTGCATTCACTTTAAACCATTAGCGATAAGCTGTTCTACCTGTCTTCGAATTCAAGAAACTACTTAATCAGGAAAAAATCAAATCAATTGATTTTTCAACAAGCCAATAAATATACGAAACGTTTGTCACTCGCTTTCTTAAGTGAACATCTCAAACATGGGGACTTGTGAAGAGGTAAGAAAATACATATAAGAATCTGTATATTATTTGTGTATCTGTATATGTATAAATTGAGCTGCTACCTGCAATTGAGTCATCTAATTTATGTTTCTCTACGAACTACAAAGGAATTCATAAAAAAGTCAGTATTAGTATTATTATAAAACCAAAAACTTGAGGTCACAAGGGCACATGAAGATTATTATATAGCTCTGCTAACCAAAATATCAAACTTTGCCCTACCTTCTTGTAACCAGCTAATCATCATATTTTGATATTAAGACATTCATAAAAGTACAATACAACAACTGACAACATCGACATCCAAGGACAAGACGTATTAAATTCCAAAGGTTTAAAACCATCATAATGTATGCAAACAAACTGTATTTGCTTATTACTACTTGTGGCTATCATCATGACACACTGCCATTAGATGAGTAATTTGACTTTGATAGTGTTTTTCTCTGTGACAAAATCCCAATGCAATGATCATAAAATAATTTGACACTGAAAAGAATTTTCTTTAGAGCTCCTCCTCGAGATTCAAATGTACGAACTACAAGCTACTTTTGACATTTTTCATAATTAAATAGGTACGTCAATAACGTACATGATGGATGATGGAGTAGAGTATAGGTAGGCGTTGCTTTCGAGAAGCCACTAAGGTTATTATTCTTTATCGACTGATTTGAACATTTTCAGGCTATAAAAATGTCTATTCTGAAGCATTACATCATTCGAGGTACGAAAATTTTTCAAGCGTTTTGCTGTCAGTGCAAGTGATAATGATTGGCAACTTGAGGGCAATATAATAATAGTTCTCTCTCTCTCTCTCTCTCTCTCTCTCATCACATTATTGTACAAGTCTCAGTCTAAAGCCTGCTTGTCAAAATAGTGACTGTCTTACGAAGAGAAACAACCGAATGCATAATAGAACGTTTAAAAAGGCACAACTTTTTAGAGCTCCTACTACTCTACCTTGTGGTCATGGTCATTGGGATTGGGCTCCTTCTTCTTCCTACGTAACAGCAATCATCCATCCTTGTTGCCTACAGAGTCAAGTCATTTATGCCCAAACGAAAAAGTAACGCAGATCATAAGGACGAATCTCAATACATACTTAATCTCATCTCACCTATTACATACAATCATGATGATGTTCATGTCAGGTATGCACCCTCATTAGAAGAGAGATGCTCACGTTCACTAACGTCCACACAGTGTGTGTAGCATGTGTGAGCGCTTGAATGCATGATGGTTGTACTTCAAGATTTTTCATCAATAATCTCATGCCCTAGCTCACAAACAATAGCGTTCCTATTGCCTAAGGGTGAGTTGGTGCCACAGAAAGAAAATGTTATATGACACATCACATCACGTAATATTACTTCTTATGCATCTCATATAAGCATATACTTAAGGCAAGACAACAATGGGTTTTATAATAGGTGAGCTGAGTGAGACTAAAGGTAGACGATTGACGTACACAAAGAGGAATGAAAAAGTGAAAGTTAAGGAAATTGAAAGTCTTGGTAGGGACGAGAATTGACGATTTGATGCTGTTGATAAGGCTGATTACAAAAGCGTAATATATGCATTTTATTATTGAAAGCATGCCATAAATGCATGAAAGGACATCTCTCCTCCAATCCCTACCTGTTTAATTATGCTGTCATTCTTGCCATATATCATGTATTGCATTTCAAACAAGATTACATGAAAGGTGAATGTTTTTAGTTTGTTTCCACATACAAACTAATAAAAAGGTACCTACTGAGACCTGACAAATAAAATGTGTATAATAGAAAGAACATTTCGATGTGGCCATGTTGAAGCAGGGGCATGGGGCATTTCAATCTCACCTTCCTGACTGATATGTGACATAATATTGACATTAGTAGGGGACAATAAAACAGACTTACTTTTCGGAAGTATCGGAGCAAGGATACGGAAGAAACCTTAAAGAAATTCATTGAAAAGCTGAAGGCAATTAGGAAGTGTTACGTTAGAATGACCTATGGAAGGACATTTTGTAAGTGAATACAATGCAATCAAGCATAATATTTAGAAACTAGAGACATCAGACAGTAGATAGACCATCATCATCATTATGAATTTATCAGAAAATTAGTTTAGGAAGTAGAGGTGATGGTGATAATGAAGATTTGGAAAGTTAGAAATGTTCATCAAAACTAGACTGGTGGATGGATGAGCAGAAATAATTAGAATGAAAATGTAGGGAATCGTCTTTCTCATTTAAAGCTAATTACATCCATGCTTGTCATTAGCTCATCCTCCAGGTATTTCTCAATCATCATTGTCAAAAGTTGTTATTGAGGATTGAACTGGTTTAAATATTTGCAGTTTGCATGTACCATGCAATAAGGTACTTTCTGGGAATATACGACAGACATGTTAGGAATGAGCTGAGCAGAGGAAGTGTGTGATTTTTTTGCGATAATTGATAAGAGAATGGTAAACACAGATTAGAAGAGGTGCAAATAATGACATCTGCAGAAAACACGAGTTCAATCAAACAAAATGAGAAAATAAATACTATAATGAGTTGGCATTCGTTTTTTTCTTTGTGATTCTCATTTCATCCCATTCCTCAATCGAACGTGGACGGCTATCGATAAACGTTTTTTCCTTTGTTCAACTGACTTGGAATGGGAAAGCAGGACGCAGATCATCAGGATCAGCAGACGGAGGAGCGAAGCAATCAGGAAGAGAATAATCTCATGATTACTGGACCTCCAGCATCTCGCACAGTAATTGACAATCTCAAGAAATTACTTGTGCAACGCCAACATTCCAGAGAAAGTGATACTGAGGTAAGGAAAGAAAGTATAAATGATGCAAGTGAATGTGGGAAAGTAAATCATGAGATCAAATATGTATCAAATCTTTGTAGAACAAAAATGCTGCACGATCCAACTCAGGTTCCAACTCAGATGCAGCCTTCTACTCTCAGTTTTCGACATCAACCTCAGATTCCGATGATTCCTCAGATGACTACATGATCTTTCAAGAAATTTCCAACCAAGCAGACAATAACAACGGCAGCAGCACAAATCACAGTAACAGACGACGCCACAGACGGCGCAGGTCATATTCCAGCTCTTCATCATCGTCTCCATCTCCGGTGGCACGGAGCCGCAGAAAAGTAATAATGAAATATTAATGGAATCACGTTACCTGTCTGTTACATGCTCTGATGTAAGCGGTTTACTAAATACAACTTTCTTAACTCCACTACAGGTTACAAGAGTAAATGTGACATTAACTACTAGTATTGGAGATGTATCTGTTGAAGGAGTCGTTAAGACAGCGTCAGGTTCCCAGAAATCTCAAGAGTTACCATCAGGCCGTGAGAGACCACGCCGTCTTGAAGGTACTAAAGAACATGACTCTGCCAACTCTACATCTTCTCACAAGGATTCGTCAGATGAGGATAATTTCCCAGGAACAAATATACAGGGTAACAAAAGTTTATCCTCTTCAGCAGAGGCAACAGGACCTGTGTCGGTCGGTCGTTGCCCCAAGCTGAAAAGCCGACGTGATAGAGACAGGAAACGGAAACGGTCTGAACTCAACTATGCAACTCATCGCCCTAAAATTCTTAAATCAACAGAAGATTCTACATCTACTACAACTGTTATCTCGCACAATGAAGGAAATTCAACAAATGTATTGCATGAAAATGCTTCTGCCGCTGGTGGCAGAGATGCAACCGTTATTACAAGTGTTCCAAATCATACCGCTGCCACTTTAACCCCAGCTATTTCAGAGAATTCCACTGGCAATTTGATTGATGGGGCAGCAGCAACTTTTTCAGAGAATGCTTCTTCTTCTTCTTCTCACTTGGCTAATCAAGATAAAGATGAATAAAAATGTAACGTGTGTAATATGGTCTGGAACCATGCTTATCACATGCCAATTTCCATAAATTTCGTCTTTAATCAACAACAACAATCCATTTTTCTACCGTGAATACTTACAGTTTAGATGATGTACTGTATAATTAGCTATTATTTTAGATATACTATGTATAACCAAACTCTCTCAATCCTTTTGACAAAAACTTGGGACATGATGGCAAATCAACAAAAGTATGTAAACTCGTCAACAGTTAAATATTATGTATGTAGCTCTCCTAAGCAAAGGAATGATTTCTCATTTTCTATGTATCACGTTCCTTAACTATGCAAATCTAGAATAGCAAACTAGCAGTTATTTACTTTGCCTTACTTTTCTTACTGCCTTAATTTTGGGTATCCACCAAACTTATACATCGAGATCAAAGCGTGTATTGTTGAACAATCAAGGTAAAACAAGTTTTTAAAGTATTCGATGTCTAGATTAAATTCCAACAGTAAACCGTGCTGCTGAAGAAAGCATAATATCTTATGTTACAAAATGTACAGCAGCTTGTACTATAATGGCAAGATAGAAGCTCAATCAAGTAAAGTGAACATGGAAAATTGAAACGAAACTTTGTCAATATATGTGAGCAAGGCTTTCAAAAAATTTCAGTTTGTTTGTCAGATACTGTAAATACATAAACTCATTCAAGTTAATTACATGGCAAGATAAAATTTCTTTCTGCTTAAGCCTTAAGGTAACATTGTATCAGTAATTATCAAGGTCGATTTAAGTGGAGCAGTTTTGTTCTCTTCTCTCTCAAGTATCTGTATTGTTATATTTACTGTACATTGAACAATACAATTATTATAATGTACAACTGGTTCACAAATTGTAGTTGCTGGTGTAGAAAAGTATTATGCATTATATTACGTAGGAACTATGAAGTTTGATGAACTGGAAATTAGAGTACTAAACGAATTGTATTAAACCTCTGAAATTCAAAACTTCCTTAGGCTTCGTAGACCAATATAACGCAACTATATTATGTAAACTATTCCAGTTCATTTTTTGCATCATCAAATAGTAGATAATCTTTACATTATTTATGACTTAAGTTTAAATCCCTTTGTATGCGTATTTACCAGCTTCATTTTTCTATAACGTATGTAAATGAATTATTATATTTATGTAAAAATAGTTTTAGTAGTCCAACACATAGATAACGTTTTTTTATTTATAACTAAATAGGTGTACACCAAACAATAATAAGAAAAGTTAACAGACAACAATCACTGGGACTTTAGTTGCAAGGTTTTAAGTTCGTCTTTGTTTAACAATTTTTTCTTTACCTTCTTCACTAGTTTCGAATATTATAATTTAAATTACAAGTCAGCTAAATGCGTTTCAGTTAACGTAAACATATCTGTGGTACTTTTGATCCCCGTGGACTTTTTGTAACGAGTACAATTATTTCGTTTAATAAAATGTAGGTTAATATTGTAATAAAACAAAATTGAAAAAAAATTACTTGTAAATTTTTTTAAAACTGCACTCACTACACTGCTGCATAAAAATCTAAAACCAAGGAAAACTTAAGAACGACTCTTAGAAAAGCTTTTAAACTTTCTCGGGGCTGTTGGAGCATTATCACCTACCAACACTGGTTCCGTTTTACGTTTCTTCAAGGTCCTCCTTGAGGGTTGGAAGTCTGAGTCCAAGTCCTCATTGTTAGACACAGCAGGTAATGTTACTCGTCTCCGTTTCGCTGGAGGTTTCTTTTTCCTTCACATCATATAAAAATTTTTTTTTAAACAGTTTGAAAAAAGTCCTTGAAGAATAATGGTATAATATTAAATATCCACATACCCAGTGTAAGTTTTAATTTTAGGGAACATCTTTTTAAAGAATTCTTCAAATTCTGAACAAGTCAAAATATCGTACGGGTCGTAGTCTGCAGACGTTTGAAGCTTTATTTGTTGTCTTTGTTTCATTTCTTGGTGTGCATATGCATAACAAGTAACTTTCTCATTAGATTTCCGGAGTGGTTGCAATGGGTTGACGAGGGAAGGCGTAGTAGGACTTTTTGACTTCAACGCTGATACTCTAACGGATTCCAAAGTTTGAGATATTGGTTCATTGACAAGAGTTCTAGAATATCCAAATACAGGACTCATCCATCCATTACTATCACAATCATGATTAGGACTTTTAAATGAGTCTTCAGTCATCATTGAATGTCCAAGTACACGACTCTCTGTACTCCTGCCAAGATTATTTTTTGCATTCTGAGGTGACTTCTGACTTCCAGCATCCACGAATTTAGGATTCAACCAGGCACTGTCATCACTATTTTCGTTTCTTTGAGTTGAGTCCACAGCTTTAGTTATTCCGGATTCAGAACTCGCTGAGATTCTGGCGCCATCACTCTTTTCACTTTGAGGTGGCTCCACAGTTTTAGGGCTTCCGATTGCGTGACGCTTTGAGATTCTGGCACCATCATTCTTTTCACTTTGAGGTGGCTCCACAGTTTCAGGGCTTCCGAATGCGTGACTCTTTGAGGTTCGGGTGCCATCATTCTTTTCACTTTGAGGTGACTCCACAGTTTTAGGGCTTCCGAATGCGTGACTCTTTGAGGTTCGGGTACCATCATTCTTTTCACTTTGAGGTGGCTTCACAGTTTCAGGGCTTCCGAATGCGTGACTCATTGAGGTTCGGGTGCCAGTTTGAGGAGACTTGACAGTTGTAGGGCTTCCGAATGCGTGACTCATTGAGGTTTGGGTGCCAATTTGAGGAGACTCAACGAATTCGTGACTCATTAAGGTTCGGGTGCCAACTTGAGGAGACTCAACGAATTCGTGACTCATTGAGGTTCGGGTGCCAGTTTGAGGAGACTTGACAGTTGTAGGGCTTCCGAACTCGGGACTCATTAAACAGTCATTGTCATTTTTATTTTTAGGTGAATCTGCGATTCTAGAAAACCCAAATGCTTGACTGATTGAATTTCTGATACTAATACTGATACTATCATTTTTGGCACGTTTGAGAGAATCAGCAGTTCCACAATTTCCAAATTCTGGACTCTTTGATCGTCGGTCGTCAAAATTTCTGTCACTTTGGGGTGATGCGGCAAAACAACTTTTAAAGGAATTATCAAAGACACTCACAGCAGGACTGAACGGAGCTTGTACGACTCCATGAATTGGAGAGCTGTTTCTCACGACACTTGCATCAGACAGAACTCTTCGAGCAGAACGAGGGAGGGGATTCTCATAAAAAGTATCCGTACTTAAATACGTTGCATTAAATTGTGAGCCGTTTAATGAGATATCTTCATCCCCCATAGAATCATTTTCTTCTCCTGAAGATACCGATACATAAAATGCGCTGTCAGTTTCACTTCGACTGCTAACACTAGACAATTTCATACTACGTGGTGTTCGTTGAGAAATGCTTCTCGCAGTGGAGCAAGGAGTTCCATCTGAAATTGGAGTACTTGGATTTGAGTATCTCAAGCTCCGCAACGCCCTTCGTGGTGTTCGTTGAGAAATACTTCTAGGAGTGGTCGTGAAACTGCTGGAACGTGAGCATGGGGTTCTATCTAAAGTAGGAGTAGCTGGAGTAGAAGGTTTCTTCAGCGTTCTTCGTGGTGTTGGCGTTCGTTGGGAAATTCTTCTAGGAGAGACTGGCGTACGAGGGGCTCTATTATCTGAAGTAGGAGTAACTGCTCCGCTGCGAGCTGAAGTTCCAAAAAATTCATGTTCATTAGCATCCGTACACATTGTAAAACTCAGCAATGTTCGTATTGCATTATAATCCCAACAAACCTGTGCCTGACATAAAAGTTTCGTCTAGACCATACACTTGGGACTCTGGGCACCAATTCTGTGAGTAACTCAACTTATTCTGATCTGCCAACTATTATTAATTGCACCAAGGAAAATAGTTAAATACGCATCTGACATTTACAAAACGCATTAGGGCATAAAACAAATGATAAAGTACCAAACGACGAAGAGCCTTTGGTCTTTGGCAATTCTTTGACCCGCACTAAAAAAATAAAAATGTATGAACTAGAGGAGAAATCGGAACTTTCATAATCTGGCCCTCTGCATGGAAATTAAATACAACAACAAAATAAATAATCACCATGTGCTGATGGTATCCCATTTCTTTCATAACTTTCTCAACAAGTTCTCCGTCCCTGAATACAAAGTACATTGAACGATTTCCAGTTCCACGTAGTGCTTCGACATCATTGCTAATTTCCTCAAAGTCGACGCTCAAAACTACGTGAAAAAACAATACTTTCTCGTTCTTCTTAAAGGTTGAGGATGATTGAGTATCTGCCCCAATGTCCTCTGAATCAATCTGACTTTGCCCATCATTTACAACCCAATTTAAGCAAACTGAGTCGATCTGATCACTGCGGATGCTGAGTGATAGCAATGGCGCCTCAGGAATGGAGTAGAATGCGTGAATCCTTTCGCTTACAATGCTAAAGTCAACCCAAAAGTCTAGGCCTGAGTTTAACACGTGCTACAATAAATAAAAATTGTGTTAACTGCCTAATTCTTTGATACATGTTTCTTTTTTTAAATGGTAAGGAAAAATTTTTACGCACCTGTGGTGGGCCAATTTCTGTGTCACAAATGAATAAGTACAAACACTGTATTGGGATAACAACCTTTGGTCCCTTTTTTGATAGATTCATCGAGTTCAAAAATAGTCGTAGCCTCTACAAATAATCGAAAGGAATCATAGTTAGGACACTCGTACGTTACACGCAAATCAAGCATAAAAAGATCTTTTACGAACCACATCTATATCAACCTCCGTCATTAGATGCCTACGGGCGTTCACATCAACAAACGAAAACATTGAGTTAATTAGAGCAAGTGCGTCAGCTCCAGATGTCCATTCTATCCACGCAGTAATGATTTGCATCAGATAGTACTGACAGTAAAAGTCTCCACACTTGAACACGGCTTTTGATGTTTCCTTCCTGGTAAACCGGAAGATGGATAACTGGTTATTTATATAAAAGTTGTTTGGAAATACATTAAAAGCTCTAAATTACGAAAACCTACATTAGTTCGAGTGTACCAACGGCCCATTCTCTTCGAAATTCCTCATGACCTGGATCGAATATCGCATTTACAATAGTCAATACCATAGGTGAGACCATCGAAGTGTACTGCCAAGCTTCGGGGTTATCAGCAGACACCTTGATTAACGCTTCAAAAAGGTCCGCAGCAATTTCACCTAACAGCTTGTCGTTTGTTAAACACCAGTTAAACACTGCTACGATGATTTGCTAAAGAAAAGCAGTACAATATTATAGCATTTGTATGCAAAACAAAATAAAACAATGAATGAATAAAATTTTTCATTACTTAATGCTTTCATTTAAAACAAATTTATCATTCTTACCTCTAACAGTGTACCCAAATCAAATACTAGGTCACAAACTTCATAAATACGTGTACAAGGATGGCTTAGGGATAGGCAAAGGTTCGTAGTTTCCACAATCAACTCCTTATAATCATGTATATACTGAATAACCTTTGAAGTTAGGTTATTATCCTTTGGTTGGATACAAAAAATTGTGCATTTAACAAACAGGCAAGAATTTTTTAGGCAAAAGCAACGTCAAAAACGTCAAAAGTAATGACTTGGATCAAATCACTAGACTTACTTCAATTACTATGCTAGCAATTTCTTCAAAATACAACTTGATCTGGGCCAGCAACTTTAGCCTTACTCTTCTGCTTCTGGAATAACTCTAAAACGTGTAAAGTAAGCATCATTAACTAGTGCCAACTATAAACTAAAATAACATGTCTATCTATGAAAAGTCTAAACATACCCGTTTTATTTCCACTGTGGCACGTTGAATAACTTCACGATTTATGGTAATCGCTTGTTGCTCCTCGCCTTCTCCATCTCCATCATCCCTTGCCACTGAGCAGTTGAGTCCACCATTATCAGTCATCTTGGAACATGGGTTTCCCCTGGTCTCTTCGAAGTTTGGAGTATTTGGATGTCTGGCTGAAGTTCCAAAATTGACCCCCTTCCTCGTTACTCACACACCACTCGCTTGCCGTGCAACGCCAAATCTCACAAACGTTCCAGTAAGTCTTATTGATATTTTTCAGTTCCGATTCTCACGCTGCTCAAATCTAACTGATTTAAAAATCAAAAATTCATTTCAATGCCAATTACTTTCAACCCTGTCGACAAATATTTTGCTCTGCAAATTCAAAGGAATTTGAATTCCAGACTAAACTTCAGACTAAATTCCAACCAAACCGCGAGTGAGCAGAGCAAATTGCACCGAAACGATAGGAGCCTGACATTGACATGCTTATCAAATGATGATTATACGAATACTGATGAACCTCTTTAAAGTTTCCAACTGAACGCCTTGCGTGAGTTCGTTACCGCGTTGTCTGCTCTCCGTCTCTGTCTTGGATGTAGTCTGCAGAACCTTTCACCTTGAATAACTTGGGGTATCGTAAGACAAGGTGAAAGTGACTTTCTTTCTTAATCTCCTTGGGTGGTTTTGTTGTTTCGTTTAGTACAAACTTATAAATATTTTAGTTATCCTTTGTTCATCAGTGTTTTAGCTCAGCGCAGCGTGCGCATTTGACTACTCAACTTGAGCAGCAGCACCATCCATCGACAACATCAGCGCATCGCTTTGCTCGCAAGTTTGCCTCAGTGAAAATTTGACTGCGCGCAGCTAGTCGGTAGCAGCGGTTGCATTGCTCAACTGAAACTTGTCATCAACTCGTTGCTTGCTTGAGTATGCTTGCTTGCAACCGACCTCGAAGTCAAAGTAATGATGTAATTCTGGCTTTATATTTATGATATGCCTTTTCCTTTCTATCATAAGTAATCACATCTCCTTGCAGATTCTTTCCCTTTTCGGTCAACGTCAACATCAACATCGTCATCATCTCTCCTCTCTTTTTACGTTCAGTTCAGTTCAACCTTGCGTTTTGCCTTCGTTTCGGGATACATAAGGATCTTACTATACATACTATTATACTCGCATCTCACACTCACTATTTTTTAAGGTATACATATGATACGGAATGTCATGTTTTCTTTGAGAAGACTGCTTTTATATCGGTATGCACAAGGATACATACGAGCAATGGCAGATGCAAACCTAACTAACCTATTAAATGTTCCAAATAAATCCTCCTACTATTAGTGCATACCTTTACAGGACCAATACCAACATCAATGTTACTTACATTCGCATCGTTCGTTCGTCAGTCTCTTGTGTATGAGGATTTTGCAAGAGGTTCTGCTGCTAGTTCTGATAATACACCTTTTTGTTTGGGATGGACAGGCGAATGGGTGAATTTGAGAATGGATGGATTTTAGTTCCTTTTTTGTTGATCTCGTTGAGCAATAAAGTTGTATATCAACTTTGCTTACATTTTTTATAAATTTCTAAGCTAAACACTACATAAAAGCATATCATCCTCATCTCTCTCCTCCGTTTCTTTCTATAAAGGCAAAATTAAGCACTTGCCTTTTTTATCCGCACAACGCCAAAGAAGTATCAAGTCCAAAGAAGTAAAAAATGGTTATACTTACGAATGCCTTTTAGTATGCAGATGCACATACCAATACCCAACATAAATATACACAAGCAAATACGATCTGCTCAAATAATATTATGTATGTACCACGTATGTACCACATCACATCATATAATCGTTATCATCAACATACCACACCAAAAGATCTGAAATATCAAATCTCTTTGGAATTGACTGATAAAGACAAGCAACATAAAAACATACACGAATCGATTTACTACGAGACTTGTGTTGTGAAAAGTTAAATATGATAGTCAATAGTAGACTAGACTAGTGTGTGTGTAGTGACTATTACTTATCGTATTTATGGCCAAGTAAGGTAACCTCTCAAAAGGAAGTTGTAACGCAAGCTCAAGTTTGTTAAAAGTAAGTAAGTACATCTCATTTTTTGATTTGATGTAGTTCAGATCATAGTAGTTTTAATTTGAAAGAGAAGTGCGTGAGAGGAACCAACCAACCTTGCGGATCCCTTGTTTGTTCAGCCAGCCAGTCTTGGTGATTTACATACACATTAATGTTTTTAGATTGGAGAGATAATGTGGGTTTGAAATGAAGTATATAGCCTTAATCAATGAAAATACTTTAGTTAAGTGCATTGACTAGGTAGTAAGGCGGATGTAGGTACGTATAGTTAGTTACCTTTCGTTCTGATTATATCTGCAATCAATCCATCGTTATGATAGGATCACTGATTGGTTGGTGTTACTGGGTTTAAGATTATTAAGTTAAATAAATTTGTCATTCAATATGAATATGAAATGAACGGCAACTTGTAGTTTACAAAACGAGAGATTGGGGTGAATCTTAATTTGTTTGGATTCATTCAACTTCAATAGTTTGCGAAAAGGGAAGGAGAAAGGTTTAAGGTTTGTGAAAGATAGCTTGTGCGAAAGTGCGAATTATTCGTTTTCTGTGGAAGTGGAAGTTTTCACTGTTTTGGGCGTCTTGAAGAGAGAAAGTGAGAAGGATTGAAAGGAGCAGCTAGATGTGGTGTTATGTGTTTAGTTGGTGGAGAGATAGGTATTGGGTTTAGGAAAGGAAATCAATCAACTAAACTTATCATTAAGTATGCATTTTATAGCAATGTGGTTCCAGAATCATCATAAATGACCGCAAACTTTTTTGGCATGTATGTTTTCTGTCTGCATGTCACGGAAATAATGATATAGGGAAGGTTGACTACTTCGTTGATCAAGATTGCCAACCTTTCAATTGATTGGGTATAAATAAGCCTAAGTCCTGAGCATAGAACTAAATGCATTTTATGCAATTCTAATTAATCAAAAATATCCCTTATAAAATTCCTTCTAATTATGACTAGTGGTTGGAGAGACAGATGAAAAATTATTGTAATTTCATTTTACTACACATAACGTCCGTATCAGATATCAGATCACTTTGCATGAATATATATATTATTTTTGTATACCACTGACTGAAATGAAATGTCTTTGTTCTCAGTTTGTATTCATTCCATTTTAATCTTGAAGGTTAGTATGATCACGTATGTGTCTATATGCCAGTGTCAATATTGTGACAAATCTACAGAGGGCATTAATCGGAACGGTGATAAATAATGTTGTATGTATTTCCGTACTGATAACTATCAGTCGGTTTTTTATCTGTTAAAAAGTATGCATTTAATTGCTCTGCCCATGTAAAGTACATATACCGTAAATCATTTACGGTAAATGATAGAAAGGAATTGTCGATTGTCGCTAGTTCTGGCTTTTACACATTTGATATTATCGCCAGTTGCGGTGAGTTATCACCACAATGTCAGATTGTGAGAGGAGGATATATGCAAAATATCTTATCAGTCAAAGGCAGAAAGTGGAAAAAATTACTAGATAGTGATTAAATTTTTGCATGTTATGTAGTAGGCAAATATTTATGGTTCTTGGGGACGCATGAAGCATGTTGTTGTAAGTAATGGTTCCGTCGTAACCTAATACAGATAAAACGGCTCAAACTGAGTATTTCACTACACCCATTGACTTGCATTTCAGGTGAACTGGAACTACTGACGTAAAGAAAAGTAGTAAATTTTTATATTTTCATACACACTGTTCCACTCATTACACATATACATTGAGTAATTTTATGAGTGAGGATTTGTTGGGCTTAACTTTTAAAGATTCATATTGTAGATAAACATGGTAAATTATAATTCCATGAGACAATCAGTTTTGTACATCATAAGTTAAATTTGTGATGTTTGCAGTCATAAATGGCAGCATTTGCAGTTTGTGCCGTACAATTAATTAACTGACTTTTATTTTATATTTTAGGACATTAAACGGGCATAACTGAGGTAGATCATTGCATTTCCAGAGCTGATTGATGACTTGAATAAGGATTTTACGTGTGCTCTACAGTCTATCATACTGGTATGTAAAAATAGCATTGTTGAGTTTAGTATAACAAAGAGATTAGTGATTGTGATTACGATTTCAGGTACACAGTTTGGTTCACTCTAATGTTCCATGAATGTTGTTTGTTGGTTCCGACAGAAAACAGATCAGAACTGAAGACCTTAGTGCTGTCGGAGTTGGTACACTAATGCAAAAGTGAAAGTGATCTGTGATCTTTTTAGTGGCAATCTGTATCTATATGGTTTAAGTAACTCTTAATAATCAAAATGAGTAAATCCTGTGCCAAGTGTGAAAAAACCGTCTATCCGTTGGAGGAACTTAAATGCCTGGACAAGGTTAGTACTAGTCCATAATCGCAACATAACGGACTACCTGTAAAAGTCACCCGCTGAACACTTTCACTTAATGCTAAATTTGTAATATACAACTATATGTT
Source organism: Orchesella cincta (assembly GCA_001718145.1). Classification (NCBI taxonomy): domain Eukaryota; kingdom Metazoa; phylum Arthropoda; class Collembola; order Entomobryomorpha; family Orchesellidae; genus Orchesella; species Orchesella cincta. The sequence goes on along the minus strand of LJIJ01000293.1, from coordinate 65,756 downwards.
TAACATATTGAACCAGTCGACTTTTTAAAAAAATGTTTTGATTACAACTTGAAAGAAATTTGTTTTGATTTGGAACTCAAAGCGTTTACTTATGGTATCATTGCTTATGGTTTTAAAATACCTATAATCAAATTGAATAACCAGCTAGTCAAAGCTCCACATTTTTGTCATGTATTCTGTAGCTATTATTATATGCATCAGTTGTTACTTGTGCGTTTTTTTCCTTTTCCTTCAGTAACGAATTGCGTAAGACGTAAGTGCGTAAAATCATTATTAAATATTAGTACTTTTCTTTACACCAACCAGTATATAATGGTTTCAGCGTAGCTCTTGCAATTTTTATGAGCAATCTCTCAGGAATTAATGGTCAAATGAGTCTAAAGTTGAGAGGCACACCGTGTTCAATGTTGTTATGCTTCAGCAGTTTTAATGTTTATATTTGTAGCTGTATGTACTCTTTATTAGTGATAAATTACACAAGTTTCTACTTATAAAATGTTTTTTTTTTCATACAAGAGCACTCCCAATTAATTTTCAATGTAAAAACATTTATAACACGTGCGTTACTTCACGTGGTTTATTTTATTTGCAGATCTGGCATAAAGGCTGTTTTAAATGCCATGAATGTGGAATGACGTTGAATATGAAGACATACAAAGGATTCAACAAACTGCCTTATTGCGAAGCCCATATTCCTAAAGCCAAAGCTACGACGGTTGCTGATACTCCAGAATTTAAAAGAATTTCAGAAAATACCAAGATTCAATCAAATGTATGATATGCAGAATCTTAATTTGTTATTTTGCGTACGGAAAAATTTATATTATTATGTTGGTATCCTGTAACAAATTTGTTTTGGTGCAAATTGCAGGCTGCTTATCATGCCGAATTTGAAAAGTCTAAAGGAAAGTTTACACCAGTAATAGACGATCCCGAATCACTTAGGATAAAACAAAACTCCAGGATTATTAGTAATGTTACGTATCATGGGGACTTGGAAAAGAAAGCGTTAATGGAACAGAAAAGGAATCTAGGAGGAGACGGGGAAGGAAATAAAAATGGTGTGCCTCCACCTCGCAGTCCTTCATCATACATGGAAGAGTTGTCATCGCTTCCAACTTCACAGCCACCACCTCCAGCACCATCACATCAACATCAACAATACCATTCGTCGCATATGCAACAGTCGTATGGACAGCCACAAGCTCCATCTTATAACCGTTCTACCACAGGTTATAGCGCCCACGATGAATTACAGCAGCAAAAGCATTATTCAGGTAGCCAAATTCGTCATAGTGTGCCACAACAGCAACAACAGCAGCATCATAACCAACATCAGCAGTCTCATGTTCCTCCACATTATGACCAACAACAACATAGGGACAGGAGTTATCATCAACAACAACAGCAGCAGCAGCAACAACAACATCAGTATCAGCAACAACAACAACCACAGCCTCAGCCACACTACCAACCTCCACCACAACATTACAGTCATCACCCTCCCACCGGTAATTCGTCTCTGTATTCAAACAGGGGTCAGCAAAATGTAATCTATTCGTCTGATGGAGGAGGTAAGACATATAAACAAATACAAATTGCATAAACCAATGGTAAAATAGTATTACTAGACTGCTTAACCAAGTAAAAAAAAATTTACTCGGACCAATGTTTTTTCCATGTAGCTGTATCAGGATCACCTAGAAAAGTAGGCTCTATTGCCGATTATGATCCGATGAACAACTATTATGGATCTGATGGTCAGCGTGCCATGCAGGTATGAAATTAATGCAAAGGCTTTTATCTCTTATCTTAACCAACGGTTAAAATTATTGTCACTGTTCGTTTTACTACTTTAATTAGCAGACTGGAAGAATTCAGCAACAAGGTCATTCACAGCAACAATCGTCTCGAGGGCAAGCGATGCCTGGCCATCATCCACCACAGCAAGCGCATGGCTATCCAACACGTTACAGAGCGCTTTATGACTATGACGCACAGGATGTAGATGAAGTTAGCTTTCTAGAAGGCGACCTAATTCTGGAATGTACACCGGTACGTCATTGATTGTGCTTGACTTCTTTTATCTTTCCAAACATGTTTACTCACGTAATTTCATGTTGTTTGTTTAGATTGAGGAAGGCTGGTTAACTGGAAACGTACAACGCAGTGGGAAACGAGGTATGTTACCGGCTAATTATGTAGCTCCTGTGTAACCGAGGTTTTCGATCAGCCCAAAGTCTCGTCGTGGTTTTAGCCGTGCATAAGTTTAGTGCAAATAATTTTAGAGATTAGGAAAAATAATCGCATTTTAACAAAGAATATAAAAGCCTTGCTTGCTGCTTGTTCATGTATCTAATAATTATTTTAAACCTAAGGGTTGCCAATCAAAGTGCTCGTTTAATGAATTTTAGCATGTACTCTGTACTATATCATTTGCCACTTTATAAATTAAGTTATATAAAATATGGTTTGTAAAGTAGGCTTTGGTAGTCTTCCAGGTTGACGTAGGTCTCTATCTCTCACTCTCTACATTCTGGAAGTTTTAAACATAGGTTATGAAAAGTAGGCTGGAAAGTTTTAATAATGCTTCAAAATTTCCCAACTTAAATAATTCCATATTGTATCAAATGTTTGAGAGCCTATAAATATGTTTCAATGCCTCATTCTTCTTTTGTGACTGTGAGACTGTTAAATTAACAAAGCAATGAAAATGAAAGGACTAAAATAGGTTTAAGTGATGAAATGAATGGTCAATTTTTAACGTGAAGCATATCCCGGTTTTCCGAATTCTCTTATTGTCGTTAATAATTCACTGATCGATAAAGTATTATAATATGTATAATTGTTAAACTATTAGGAGCCTAATTATTATTGCATGCTATTATTGTCGACTTTGAAAATCAAAAATGATTCCCATTATTGTCAATTGTTTGTAACGAATCAGACTGTATTAAACTGGAGGCAGCTTTATTGATGGTTGTTGTAACTTTTGGATTAGAAAACAGTTTTTATGTAACAAGGAGTGGAGGATTTACTGTGTGTTAAATAATGAATGAATTTTATTATAATAGTTCATGATTGGTTCTTTATCATTGTTATTGTATGGTGTAATAGTGAAACAATCGACAGGTAACTAGTAATTCCTCATAATGGACCATCATATAAGTTTAAATTAGTTAATATTGAAATGTAGTATATGTAGATATAATTTAAATACTCCATTGTATTTTTAATTTTAGGGTACGAATCAATGCCATTTTGACGTATTCTTTCCGTGTAATTTTTATGCTTATTTTCTGATGTTTAAATTCCATAATCAATTTTACTCATTCCGTTTCTTTCTAATAACTCTTATTAAGTGTCAGTCAATATGATAAAGAAATTTTTAAATTATATTTTAAGTTCTAAAAAAAGTTAAGCTGTGTTGATTTCCAATTTACATATTTAACGGCTTAGTTCACTGTTTGATCTGATTTAATTTAGAAGCTTAGTTGGAGTGGTTGATTATATTTTAAAGTAAGATTCAAGATAATGAATATATTATTGATAACAAAATTATGTAGCCATCATTTGTATTTTAGAAACAGACGTTAATATGTTCACAGCTCTCCTTCTTTGTGTTACTTTGTTTATTCCATCTTTTCTGAATATTGTAACGCTAATGTATGAGTGCAGTAATTGCAAGCTCAAGTCAGTGCCTTTAGAATTGATTTAGCTCCTTGAGGAAGCAATTAATGATGACAACAAGCTGTCCAAATCCTTCAATGTTAATGTTAAATGCTGCATTCACATAAAATACATATTATATCGATTGCTTTTTAACTGGAATAATTATTTTTAACGAAACTGGCTACTAGCAATTGAATTGAGCCTATATTAAATCAATAGCAATAAACGTGAAAAGTGATACTGCAATAGATGAAAATGGTCACAGTTTGATTGATTTTAGCATGCACAATTAGTGCACATGGGTGAGTAAGTGAATAATAGCTTATAATTTAGATTTCACACATAAGCGAAAAGCGAAACAAGTTGTTTATGATGTTGGTAAAACCACACACAATGGAAGTTGTTTCGTTTAACTGAAACTAAACCGTTTATTTTCATATATCTAGACTATTAAATATAATATAGACAGCATCAACATGCAAATACAAAAGGAGAAAAAAGGATACAACAATTTATACGTTTTCAGTGTAATACAACTTGCTTAATAATTAATGATTTGAATACAGCAACAGCACTCATGTCAAAATCCGATATTTGTTCAATCATACCATTTTGTTAACGTTAACAGCAAGTATAACCTATAGAAGCTATTAGTAGTTGGTAACTTTATTAAAGGCTTAATCAGAAGACTTCCGCTGTTTGACATTGTGCAAAAACCGTTGTGCGATTTGCTTCAATACATCTGGATGACCGACTGCGTTTAATACATCCTCGAAGTACGTGGGAGATCCTTTTGGGGGTGCTTCATGATTACAGTCAACATTTGATGGTAATTGGGAGCTCGAAGATTCGCTACTAGTTTCAGAACAAGACGCGAGAGCTTCAACTTCTAATTTAAATGGAGATGGTTTCTCCACACATACCGATGAATATTCCATTAACTTCTCAAGGGAAATTTCTTCATTGCTTAGTTTTGGTTTTTTAACTTGTGGTTCTGATACTTTGTCAGATTTTTCTGCGGACTGTGACTGTGATATACTATTTTCATAGTCAATGAAAGCCTTTGATGCTAAACGTAACGTATCCTCAGTGTCCTTTTCCCCTATTTCTGTCAAATCCATCTATTTAAAACAGATAAAACAGAAATTGGATGAAATTGTCACATTTTATCCAATTTCCCAGTAAAATATACAAAATATAGTTGCGACATGCACAAAGCTTACTTCGTTCGGGTTCAATACTTTATCAGCAGTACTTGGAACGGTCGAGTTGACAAAGCTACTTACAACTGCACGAAGAACTGCTTCCTCCACGCGAGTAAAATGATCACTTGGCTACATTGTATTTAAATAAGATGTGTGTGAGATTATGAAATACACAAAATACACCAGTATCACAAATCATTTTGTTGAGTGCTAAAGCACCACTTACCAATTCAATCCACGTATTTACGCTAATGCTGAAATCTTCTGATTTCACAAAATGCCACCATTTAGGAGGTAAATATAAGCAGTCCCCAGGTTCTAATGTTATTCTTCTGGGACTGCATTTCTTGACGGCTAGAAGAAAGTAAGTTTATTTCTCAACAACAGGTACTGGGAAATAAATAAATATTAAAAAAACGAGGAATAAACTAATCTTGCAGGTCGTACCTGAGATGTTATTTTGAATCTGCTTTGATGACGCCACATTGATTTGACTGTAAACACTAGACTCCTCGTAAGGGACACGCGTTGGCTGGAGATATTCAGTATCACAAGGAGGAAACACTAACCAAGTTTTCCTATTAGAGATTGAAAACCAATAACGCATTTATGCAATCATTCATGAAACTTCACTTTTACTACTGCACTTCAAATTCTGCATTTTTTAGAGATTCATACTTACTTGCCATACACTTGACAGACAAGATTACAAGAGTATGTATCATAGTGCGTGTTTGTGTAGGAACCCGACGTTCCAATCCAAAGTGTGGAATGGTCTCCGTTACGATCATGAAAGCCAAGATTACTCCAACAAAATTTCTTTTTTAAATTTTCTGAGAGATAAATCAACTGTAAAACCAAATCAAGGAAAAAAATGCAAATTGCAAATATACCATAATGCCTGTCACTAACATTTGCTTAAAGAGTTTTAATGTGATTGATTGTATTACTTTTAGAAAATCCTTCTCTGATTCCGACTTCAAATGTATCACTTCAGGCAAGTACTTGTAATCGTAATACATCCAAATATCTTGAGGACTTGAGTTGGGAATCGGCAAATTGTATTCACCTCTGATCCATTCAATCAGCTTTGTCCATGTTATCTCTAAATTCCCACATGACGATTCCCACTGCGGAGTATTCTTATCCCATTTCTGACGCCCATATCGTACTGAAAGCTTCTCGTCTCGAAAAATATCCCCCCAGTCCCCAAGTGTCCATTTACAAGGTGCCCAGTCTTCGTGAATTTTTCTAAAAACTAATGGCTCTCCAATTTTGTCTTTCAGAATTAATTCGCGAAGACATTCTGCAAATTTGTTTGAAACAAATTGATTTCTTCCTATCGCAGCAGGATCTCCACTTATTGACCGAAGGGGAAGAATTTTAGAAGAATCATCCATTTTGCTGATTTTAAAACAGGAGGACAGATAATGGTCGTTGGTTGATGACTGCAACTACGAAGAGTTTTTAAAGTTCAGAAGCTTTGCTTAAGAGCAACAACACTTTTTTAAGGGCTACTACCATCAAAGCTTTAGATTACATGAAATAAATACCCTGACTGCGTTGTAATCAAGTTTGCATATAATCTAACCAATACATACATACATACAACAAGACTTTCAAATGTATTTACACACACCTAAGCGATGTCTTAGCAGAAGTAGTTCTAATCTGTACACTATGTTATGTAGTCACAACTCGTCAACATTCGTTTCTTTGCGAAAAATCTTGATAAAAATACAAGCACGTCAAGTAGCGATGAATTTGGTGCACGTTACGTTGATTGTCAAACTTAACGGAATACAAGAAGACAATAGCAATTTTTTTAGTTTATACTAGTTTATAGTTAAACTATAAGTATACAACAATAATAAAAAGTTATTCACATTATTATTAATATTATTATTATGAAAATTATTCACAGTGAACTCAATCCGGTTTGTATAGATTGCACTTCGGAATAAAATCGATTACAAGTACATATTCCAACATGGAACTGGAGTCCAAATGAACTTGAGCTAATTTCCACTTAAGTCCGAGCCGACGGTACAAATGAGTATTCTCCCATTCCAATAACTTTTCAATGGAAAGTTTTGTTTTCTTACTGATGCAAATAACAGGCCAAAAAGAGCATCCCAGTGTGCAACAACAACACAAACATCCGAACAATACCCATTTCATTTGCAGAGGGACAGCCTTGCGCAACAAAGAGTTCACTTTTTCAATCGTTGCCTTATATTCTTCTGGAGCCACTCGACTAAGGAGAGTAACTGGAAAGTCATTTTTAAATCTATTATGAAGACCAAATACTGTCATGTTTCCACATCCTCGAATAACTACTGGCTCTGGATTTATTCCAGGCCCGTAGGTGCTAGAGTTGCTTGATCCATAGTTCAAATCTGTAAAGCTTTCCGAATCTTCAATTGCTTCTATATCCATCACGTGGAGCACGAAAACTTTTGACTGCTGCTGAGACGGACTGATTGATTGCTTACAAGATAATCCTACAATTAAAAACTGGTTTCATTGTTTTAAAGCTTTTTGTATTTCGCCCAAAAGTATCCCAGCTTCCATCCAGCTTGTGACATGAAGATTGTAAATTCTCAGTTTAGGACTCTCTACAGGCACCATTTGTTCCTAATAAAATGGACAAAGTAAATTTAATTATTACTAGCAATCTATTACGTTAACCATTCGACATATTCAAAATACAAACTAGCTCCAATGCTACCAAAGGCCAAAGGTATCCTTCATTTCGCATCCTTTAACCTATAAATAAATGATAACAAATATTTTATTGCAATTAAAAACTTACCAATCAATTCAAATCGATCCAACCGATTTATACAAACTGCACTTTCGATGATTCAGTAGTTTTCGAAAAAGTGTATATTATGCTCATTTCAAGATAACATCTAAAACACATTGAGATATATGTATCCGATATTCTGATACACTGACTATAGGAAAAATTTCTGAGAAGTGAGACAACTACAAAAAAACAGCTGCAGTCCTCAGTAAAAGGATTAAATTGAGGTGCAAGAAAGAGAAGAGCAGAATATGTACAATACCAAATACACTATACATGAGAATATTGCGTGCATTTTTCGACCACACACAAAGCGACTTCATCTCAAAGAAAACGGAAACCAATATACCACCATAAGCACATTATCAGAGGAAAAAATTTGTTTTCAACAAAAGGAATAATGCCAAAATATATATAATTTGGCTATACATAAAAGTATTCCTAATGCACAAAAATGTACCTAAAATCCCCTTTATACGCGACTTGTATCTGCAAAGCAGAAAAATATATATTTTATGTATACATTTGAACTATGCGGGTGAAAAGATTCGCAGGATTTAGATCTACTTGTACTTCCAACCGGTATGACTTTGACTTTGTGTTGTGGCTTTGGCAAAATTACTCAGCGGATTTTTGAGTAGCGGAGTAGAGTTGTCTTGTCATTCAACCCATTTGTGTTGAGAAGTGAAGAAGATTAATTTTACATCTGAATAAAATAAGTATTATTTGAAATTCAACATTTCCGGTGATTTATGTTTTATGTATCTAATAATTATTGAAAGAGTTTGTCGGAATTGAAGCTACCCATTGTCCAGTTATATAGTAAATTTGTTGTCACAAGTTGAAAGATCGAGGTTAAAATGGTGGAGATTAAAGATGTAGAAATGAAGGATGCGGAGAAAGCTTCGGATACTACTGCAGAACCGGAAGTCAAGAAAGATCAGGATGTGCTGACCGTTGAAGGTAATTTTGGCAATAAGGCTTTTATCGACGCTGTTAGGTCTTCGACTTATAAAATCCCGAGTTTTATGTCAATTTCAACTTTGTTGTTTTTAGATGTCAGAGAACACGTGAAGCAGCTGGAGAAAGCCGTTTATGGGAAGGATAACCGATTTTCTATGAGAGTGCTACGGACTTTGGCTAGTACTCGGAGAAGCTTAAATCCAAATGTGTTGCGGAGGCTCATTAATGGATATTACACGCATTCGGTGAAGGAAAGGGAAGCTCTTTCTGCGTATATTGGAGAGGTTAGTTTTATAGGCAGTGATTTTGATTTCAATTAGTAAAAAAATAGCTTTAGGAGGCTAGACAGTAACTTGTTACATTTGCAGGCAATGGAAACTGATGTTGATACCAGTAAGCCATCTCCAACTCAACGACTACGAAGTGGCAGAAATGCCAACGCTCCCTTGCTTCCGGAAATTGATGCATATTTGCATCTATTGGTACTGCTGTACATGTTGGACACAAATCGCTATGCTGATGCCGTCAAGTGTGCTGGTTAGTAAGCTCTTCAGTTTTTGTAATAATTAATGTAAACTTGCTAGCAATGCTAATTAAATGGTAATAATGGTGGTCCTAATAATTAATGTATACTCTATATTATATTGATATTTAGATCATTTAATGGTTAAACTGCAAACACATAACAGACGTTCATTGGACTTGATAGCTGCCCGTTGTTATTTCTACTACTCAAGGTCGTATGAACTGGACCAAAAATTGGATCAAATTCGTCAGTTTCTACATGCCAGGTTGCGGACAGCTACCTTGCGAAATGATTATGAAGGTCAAGCAGTCTTAATCAATTGCTTGCTTCGTAACTACATTCACTACAATTTGTATGATCAGGTATGTTTCTGATTTGCAAAGTTTGTTGTCATTTCAATCATTCGAACTATGCCTAAGACTTAACAAAATATCATTTTCATCTTAATGTTTTTTAAATAATAGGCCGACCGTTTGGTGTCTAAAAGCACTTATCCAGAAATGGCTAGTAACAATGAATGGGCCAGGTACCTATTTTACCTTGGTCGTATCAAGGCAATCCAACTAGACTACTCTGCAGCACAAAGGCATCTTTTGCAAGCTCTCCGTAAAGCTCCTCAGCATGCAGCAGTTGGATTTAAACAGACTGTGCAAAAGTTGGCAATCACGGTCGAACTTTTGTTAGGAGATATTCCGGAACGATCTGTTTTTCAGCAAACTGCTTTGAAAAAGTGTTTGGCTCCATATTTTCAGCTTACTCAAGGTATCTTCACTACCAGTTGGTGTCTAGTTCTACTTACGTAAAGCAATAGAAATAGTGTAACTATAAGTATTGTTTTTGTATTGTTAGCTGTGCGACTCGGAAAGGTCGACAAGTTTGATGAAGTGAAGACAAAACATCAGAGTACTTTTCAGAGGGATCGAACTTATATCCTGATTCAACGACTTCATCATAACGTCATCAAGACTGGGCTTCGAGCTATTAGTACCAGTTACTCTAAAATCTCCTTGGAAGATATTGCTAAAAAGTTAGCTTTACAATCGGCAGAAGATGCTGAATTTATCGTTGCAAAGGTTAGTTTTATACGTTTTATATACCTCATTCATTATATGTTGATTTGTTCTGCGTATTATTACTTTTTCGATTTTCTTCACTCCAGGCAATTCGAGACAGCGTTATCGAAGCAACCATTGATCATGAACGTAAATTCATGGCTTCTAAGGAAAGGACAGATATTTACTGCACCCAAGAACCACAACTTGCCTTTCATGATCGTATTGCATTTTGTTTGAACATCCACAACCAAAGTATAAAAGCTATGCGTTATCCCCCTAAAAGTTACAATAAGGATTTAGAATCGGCTGAAGAGCGTCGTGAACGAGAGCAGCAAGACCTGGAATTGGCCAAAGAAATGGCTGAAGATGATGATGATTTTGTATAAGTTTGGCTTTACTTTAAACCAGGTTGCTTTGAAGTTACATATAATACAAATAATAATACATAAATCAAAAACATTTTTATTCAAATTGTTATAAAATGTAAGTAAAGTAGGTAACAAAAATGTCTGTAAAAAGCGAAAATTAATAAAAATCATAGAATCAATCATGCGATCCTTCCTATTTTAAGTTGAATCAGCATGTTTGTGTACCTTTATAAACATTATATGTGATTAACAATCAGTACATAACAAAAACTTGAATTTCCAATGACATGGAAAGTTTGTTTGAATTTACTGTTTATCTGGTCCGCAGTGTATGCCTTTTTCGTAGAACATCAACGGTGAAATGCTTTGGTATATATATTGCATTTCTGTTAGTAAGTTGGTAATGCCACTACTTCACGCAGCAAACTTTAAATTATTCATTCATTCATTCAAGATGCAAAAATTGAATTGAGTTTTTTATGTCACAAGTTAATGTACGGTACCATGTGGTTAATGAAGAACATAGAAGTAAAGCTAGTCAAATTCATTTTTGGCTGACGAGGCGGATGACAATTCACCAAACATATCTAATTGATAACCACGTTGTGAAGCTACTTCTTCGGATGGCATTCTTAATATTTTATATTGCATTGCAGGCATGCAGCATGTAAAATGGCTGAACTGGAATGACCAGTACCCAACATACATTAGTTTAGTTTATGAAATGATTAAAAAGCAGTTATATGTACCTGCCATAAGTTAAACACAAAACACATTATGTGGACATTCAAATCTAATGTAAAATTTTATTCTAGGGGGATTATTGTTATTACAATATATAGGATTTGTTACAGTTACAACCATCCACTCACGTTATTATTACTACACTGTTGAGTGTAGTACATCAACAAACAGCCGCACATCCAGAATAGAATATAGTATCTTCTTCGTATTATTGTAGCGTGCCTACAATATTCAGGTGACCGAACACAGAATTAGGTATTTTGATCACATAAGGAAATACATTTTAGTTTCAATAAGATTTTCGGATGTGAGCTCAGGCGTTGGCTAATTTTAATTCGTATTACTTCGTATTACTCTATGAATTATCTTCCAATCGAAATCCATCCTAAAGCGCTTTTGACTACTATTTCTACCTCTAAGGACCGCAGAAAGACTTTCCCTGAGTGCAGAGGGATAATATGCCATATTAAATATGGGTTTAAAGTGTTAGAAATTGTTCTAATATCCAGTCACGTCATATACGAATGGTCACCTACAATAAGCTGCTATTCGCAGAAAGTATTTGGCTAGCTAAAATAAAATATTTATGTCTAAGTTTACAAAGACTAGTGCATGTACTGCATGCACATTCGTGTTAGTCATTTTACCAACGAACAAATCGTCGTTATAAGATAAGTACTCATACTGAAGAAGATATATTCCATATCAATATGTTCAGAGATTTTTTGAAACTGGAAATGTCCAAGCTAGACACAAAAGACAACTATCATGGTAGAGGGAAAATGACGCCACTTACTACATAAAGTTTTGTTAATTTGTCACAATCGCAAGGAATGCTTAGAAAATACCATTAATGGTGGTAACTGAGTGAGTTCAAAAGGCGTCAGTAAATGCTATTAATGTATAATATTTTTGCCTTCAAACAAAAACATAGAGCTAAATTTGAGAACTGCGATTAAGGTACAATGTTACACTGCATCCTTCATGAGATCGCAGATCTAATCAGTTTTAGCCCCCTTTGCAGCTAGTCGTTCTGCAGCGTCAATTCCAGCCAGATTTTTGGCTGCAGTAGTTCCTTGCAATATTGCCATCAACCATTTGGCAACTGCGATAGGGAAGCTGAGAACCGCAATAAATATTAGCAAATCTGCAAAAAATAGACCAATCATATCAAGAAGGTTGCAGGCGTTAACATGAAAGTTTGTAATTTAAGCAATACAAATAATATTTCGATTGCTTACATGAATCGTAAAAGTGAAGGAGATACATCGTCATGTAGAAAATTTCGTTTCCGGAACACATTCCAAACAAGACCGTTTTGTTTGTGTAGTACAAACGGAGAAGGTATGGGTCGTTTTCCGGAATAAATTTGTGACTTGATTGACCTTGAAGAAGTGATCTAACCAAAGAATCAATAATTAACAAGCTTTGTCAACATTTTTCATCATCACCACTAGTAATTTTACTAGTATATCCTTAAGTACGTACGTATGCAAATGAATCCAGTGCATGCCAATGTCCACAACGAGACTCATCTGAAAAAAGAATGCGTATGATGGGTAGAACGCTGCCAAGCACATCATCAAGCATGCCGTACCGCATCGATCAGTTAACTGATCCAACATTGCTCCAAACTTTGTACCTAATAAAGAAACCACCTTATCAAGTATTTACCTCTGACAATAAATACAATTTTGTTGGAACATAGTTTAATAAACACAAGTTTCATACTCTGATTGAAATGTCTTGCCGCATGCCCATCAACAGCGTCCAAGAGTGCACTAGTAAGATAACAGAAAAATGCAGAACCCGGACAAGATCGCATGAACATGCACGCCAACACTGCAAGGGCGATTCTGGCATACCCTGGACAAGAAGAAATAGAACAAACCAAACAATAAATATTTAATTACAGGTAATTGTATTGTATTGTGAAATGTCTTCTCACCAATGATGTTAGGAATGAATAGAAACACGTTTTCCTCTACCATGATGATTATGATGATTACGACTGATCGATTTCGAAAATAAAAGCACCCGACCTCAGTTACCGTGCCTGGAAGTGATAATAAAACACAAATGTTTTAGCATACCACGATTGACGCTAAACTCAAGAGTTCGAACTTGTAATGCTTTCATTCAATACGCAAGTACCTTTGACCCGGTACCTTATCTGAGATTGTGAGAAGTAATACTGACAGGATGTGAAGTCCACGAAGGAGGAATAGCCAGGAATATCGGAGATTCAACGTACGTATGCCCACTCTTTCTCCAGCAGGAGTGACTAAAATACTAAACAATAATTACGCAATTATTCTGACTAATGATTGTTGACTTGAGAATGCTGAGATATGATATGACTATGACGTAAGCACTAAATATTCATTCCAGCAGAATACATATCGCATTCTCAACCAGGTGAGACGTACATATAGATTTCCTCCTAATGCGTTGGTTGCAAAAGATATGACGTCTCTCGTCGTTTCCTCTTCAACAACACAAAATAACACAACACTCCGGTTTCCAGTCAATAAAGGATTCCTTTAGGCACACATACATGCTTGGGATATCGTTGTGTTTATGTATATCATCTTGAACCACACGTGATATGTGTGGTCTGGGTGAAAAATATTCCGCATATTTTTGCATGAAAGTCCATTGAATGAGAGGAAAGCTGTAGTGCATATAGCCAATTATGCTATTTAACATGTGTTTTTTAGTCAATAATAATCATTAATCATCACCTCAGCCGACCAAACTTAATTGGAGTGATTGCTGGTTATCCATCAAAATTCTAATATTCGGTAGGTAGGTGCCTTTAAACGATAAGCGCGAGGTTTTTTTAGACATGGTGCTTTTGCTAATATATGTCATACATGTTCATAATTTCGAATTCGAATACATATATATCGAGTTCGAAGTGGTACTTCATTTAGTACCAATCATCAATATAATATTTTCACATGATGTAGATTGCAGACTTGAATCACTTTGCATATTGCGTCTCTCATCCTCTCGGATTCTCGGGATATTCCGAAGAGGATGAGTATACATCTTGAAACAACTATGTTTGTAGTTGGCATTTATAACTTTGCAAAACCTTTACTTGCGTATCTCATATGTTCTCCTGTTTTCATTGCAGATTCGAACGGATACCATACTGCCAGCTGCGCTGCAGATAGAGAAAGTTTACACACGGAGAAAGTCTTAAATAAGTTGCTCTGCTGCTGATTGCGGGTATTCATGTAAGTTTACTGTATCACACGTGTGTGATTAAGTCAGTCCACAATCGGTCTAATTATTATTTAGGTGAGCAGCTAATCATTTGTTCTTTGTAGGACCTCTCATGTTTTAATTTGTTTATCTTTTTTTCAGATTTCAACATGGCTGGAACAATGGGTGGTCTAAAATTACTTACAAATTCAGCTCCGAAGGTATTAACATTATGAATTTCTTTTGATTTACTAGATATTATGAATATGAATCACAGGAGGTGTCTTTCTCTCTTCACGGTTTGTGCATTTGCTGTATCTTATTTGACTCTTTCGATTTACAGATTTTGCGAGCTGCAAATGGTCTTCCGACAAAATCACTTCCATGTGTGAATTACATGGCAGCATCCACCCCTGCTAGAAAGTATTCAATTGTAGGTTATGAAATGCAGTTTTTAAATAAGAATAAGTGAAATTGTTTACGCAGGTTTTTATGTTGACTAATTATTTTGGTTTGTTGTTTAGCAAGCACCAGTGTCTAAACCCGAAGGACGGACTCTTTGCACTCTGATTCCAGGTGAAATTCAAGTCTTGAATGAAGAGTTATTCTGCTCCCTAATTGGTTTGGGTTTAATTTGTTTCATAACTGTTTCATCTATTTTATATAAGGTGATGGGGTTGGACCAGAGTTAATGCAAGCTATGCAGGAAGTGTTAGAAGTGCGTAACTAAGATTAAACTAGTAATTATGCTGAGTTATGAAGTATGCAATGTGTCCTTACTTATGTGTCCTCTGAATTGTTTTAGGCTGCTGGTGCTCCGGTGGACTTCGAGACTTATTTCTTGTCAGGTAAACAGAGTTTATAATATACCCATGCTTCATGACTACACTGAATGTAAGAATTCAATATTCTTTCAGGTTGATAATACTTCAATGTTCATATACTTTCAAATAGATATTCAACCAATGCTAAGTGCCAAAGTTGATGATGTTGTTAACAGCGTAGCCAAAAATGCAGTTTGTATTAAAGGAATTCTTTCCAGTCCGGTGACAGGGGACCGAGCATCGATTAACTATCAATTGCGGTACATATTTCTAAAGAATGCATACTAAAAATAACTGTTTCGGTCATGAGAATTCTTAATTCAATGCAAAATGTATTAACTGTTAGTTCAAAACTAGATCTTTTCGCCAATGTTGTAAATGTAAGGACCCTTCCAGGCATCCAGACGAGGCATAAGAACCTTGACATGATAATCATTCGTGAGCAAACCGAAGGTGAATTTTCTTCTCTGGAACACGAATCAGGTGAGTACACACAAGTACTAGCTTTTTTATATTACATATATATCCGTTTTAATATAATGTTTATAGTCCAAATGTATTTAAACTTATTATAGTCAAAGGTGTTGTGGAATGTTATAAGATTGTAACTGCTGAAAAGTCAAAGAGAATAGCCAAGTTTGCATTCGACTATGCAACAAAGCATAACCGCAAGAAGGTAACTGGTAAGTATAGATTTTTAAATGAATAAAAATCATTTTTATTCTTTAATCACATTTAATTTCATCATATCCTTATGTTCATTCTTTCAGCTGTACATAAGGCCAATATCATGAAACTTGGGGATGGCTTGTTCTTGAAATGTTGTCAAGAAGTAAGCACATACGCATAAAACGATAAATCTTTATTCGTTTTTATAATTTTGTACAATATTGCAGGGTGAAACTAATCTAAATAATTAATGTGTTAAAGGTTGCAAAGTTGTATCCGAAAATCGAGTTTGACTCAATGATTGTTGATAACTGTACTATGCAAATGGTTTCAAATCCTCATCAATTTGACGTTCTTGTGATGGGAAACTTGTACGGGTCAATTGTCGATAACATTGGAGCAGGACTTGTTGGTGGTGCTGGAGTAGTGGTTGGATCCAGTTATTCAGCTAATTCCGTTGTTTATGAACCAGTACAGGAATAACACTCGATTGATTGCTTGTATTTTTTAATAATGCCTTTTATTTGAGCATATGAACAATAATGTATTTTTTGAAATAACGTAGGGTTCACGTCACACATTCTCAGAGGCTGCAGGAAAGAATGTAGCCAACCCAACTGCAGTAATTCTTTGTGGTGCTAAAATGCTTATGCATGTAAATCTACAGTATCACGGTAGCAAAATCTACAAGGCTGTGGAGAAAGTTCTTAAAAGTGGAAAGGTAGCAGATAAGTTTTTATATGATTCCTTCCGTTAATGTTGTATTTTAGTCTAGTAGATGCAAATTTTTCTTCTTTTCTTTTTGCAGTCCCTCACTAAGGATTTGGGAGGACAATCATCCACTCAGGAATATACCTATGCTATCATACATGCCCTACAACACTGACAAACCAGTGAATAATGAATAATATCAAATATAGAAAAAATAAGCTTTATTGGATTAAGTGCTGTAGTATTCAGTAACCTTAAACTCCAAATGAATCTACTGAATATGAATAAGTAACATTCTGTCAAAAACTCCAATAACTCGATTTTGCCTGTAAATTAACTATGTCTCCCTACACCTCTACCATCTTCAACCTACATACAACCAATATTGCAGCCCTACTCTTCCTTAGAGAAAGTAAATTGGATGATAATTGGAATTAGTACTAATTACTAATGACATTCTTCCGTGATATAAAGCAGTTTTAACTCGAAATTAATGTTATTATTAGTGGCAGGATAACTCCATTCATGTTTCTCGTAATGTACAGGAAAGGAATGCCGATGACAAAACTATTGAATCGACAACACTTACATGAAAACAAAAGGGTCTAATATCTTAACCAAAATGCCAACGATTGATAAACCTTAGCTTACTAATATAGATGCAGAAATAATATATATGTAATCAAATCACCTGAAATAGTTTATAGTATTGATGTGTGCACATACTGCACAATATGCAATCATTCGTAGTACCTTGTCAGACAATACCTTTAACTGTATAACAATTTGGTGTCTAGTCAGTCGTTTTAAACGATGCAAAAGATATAAAAAATATGAGCTATGCATTGAAATCACTATCTATTTGACCATAAGGGTCTCTGAATGTCAAAATTATTGGTATACAGGAAATAGCGCCGCTAACAGTTGCTACTTTACTTTATTACGTGATGTGACATCGAAGTAAATGAAGTATGTATGCACTGTCACACTTTCAATTTAATCAAATACTTTCAAACTTTCAATCGAACTTTCATAGAATATGTTCAGTAGAAAGTTAATAATTGCAACTTATATAATTACACATAACTGTGAGTTGGGGACAATAAATTATTCAAAAATAAAACTGTGCACAGGTACACACAAATAAAGTAAAAGTAAGACACTAGAACTAGGACATTTTAATGCACCGTACTTTTGGCTTTGTAGAATGCATGACGAGTATTCAAAGTGTATTCTTCAAAATGTTAAGTCAATGCTGCCATCAGGGCTGCAGTAGTAATTAAATGTATTTATGGATAATATAACAATATAAGTTACGGTTCGTAGATACACAAAACAGTAAATGATAGACAAATTATTGTGGTCGATGATTAAGTCATGTAGCGTGGTGTGTGACGCCAAAGTCGCATTACTATATAAAGTCGATTGTTTTATGAAAATTAAAGAACTATCTATGCTCACGGTGGCTCTTGATAGAAAAAAATAACTTCATGGTATACCAGCAATTTTTTTGGGAAATAATAATTTTCTATTTATTCATATTCTACGGCGAATTCATTTTGACAGGTGGCTGATAAGTGGAAACCTAGCCGTAATATAAATCATATCGATAATGAGTGAGGGAACTATCGATTAGCCCAACAAGAATAAATGGGATTTGATAAGACTGAAAGGTCTTGCCTTCTAGTAGCCCACAACGTATGTGCACAGTTATTTCAAAAGTAATTTCAATTGTTTATGGGATACATCTTTCAGAAAGCGTGTAGAATGATAGAAATATTTTAACCGTTTTATTTTCAGAGATAGATTTTTCAGACTAACCGTTCTGAATTGTTTCGCTTAAAGTTATAGTAAACACATCCTAAGCTTAAGCTTACATACTATGTACAAAGGTGAGAACAAAACGCTGCAAACTAGTCTCAAAAACAGGATTTGTGTAAAGAAAAAAGACAGGTTGACAACCAGAATCTTTTACATAACGTAAACTTTTTCTGCTTCAGTAACCGAAAACACTTTGTTACTTCTTGGGCAAATTACTTTTCCGGAATTATTTTTGGCCATCTCTTGTAACGCATTTGATCCGTAAACAAATGATGAAGGAAGAACAAGTGGCGGATTATTTTCATTAATCGGCTCTCCAGAAATTGCACAGACGAGTTGACTGTGCGCACAATGAGCATAAGGCAAATGCAGCGCTAACGCGGATAATGGATCAGTACAAACGGGGCAGTTAGTATTCTTTGTGTCTGTGCGGTAGCATTGTGGAGTCTTCAACGCTGCTAATCCAGCCTGCACAACAGCTTCGAGCACAGAATTTGGAGCTAATTGGTACAACCGAGCGTGCTCTTGGCGAAAGTGTGCAATAAGTTGATTCCATCGATCTGGGCTGAATAGTTCAGCATACGGAGAAAGAGCTACGAAAAAATTAAACCATATTAAACATTATACCATTGTTTGCCAAATGCTGATTGATTACCACCCAATGTAGGAATTGCGTTTAAAAATCAGAAAATACTACAACATACATGTTGAAACTGGAAAGGCTAGTAGTCCCATGCATTTTTTAACAGCAGATATGTACTCCTCTCCTTCAGAATCAGCCAAGTATTTTCGTGCATGCTTCACTGCC
Source organism: Orchesella cincta (assembly GCA_001718145.1). Taxonomy (NCBI): domain Eukaryota; kingdom Metazoa; phylum Arthropoda; class Collembola; order Entomobryomorpha; family Orchesellidae; genus Orchesella; species Orchesella cincta. The sequence goes on along the minus strand of LJIJ01000293.1, from coordinate 46,368 downwards.
TCGTTCCTTCGCCCATGTCTAACAAGTTCAATAAATTCCTGTACTCTAATTTCCAATTCCAGCGTAGAACGAATTTTCCTCAGCTTTGATTTGTTTTCGTAACACCATTGAACCATGCGCCCTGTTTCATGGCGTTTCAGAGACTCTTCCACTTCCTTAGCTGCCCAAAACACCTAGGTACATCATCAGAAGCAAGTTTAGCCATAAATAATTTTAAACTGATACTGAAGTTCAGAAAGTAAAATCAAAGTGGAACTCAAATACCCTTACGTCTACGTTCGTTAGTTCCTTAATTCCAAGGTCGTCAGCCAACATGCGAGCAGTGTCGTACATTCCTTCTCGTAGTAAATGGTCAATTAGCATTCGATTAAGACGGCTTCTTTTCCACGATTTCTGAACAACATTAGACTGGCTAGGTGAAGCTTGCACAGCGTCTGCTTGCACGGTGTACGATTTCAAATGCTGAACACGTTTGCGAACTGTATTTGCAGCATCAAGTTCTTCTTGAATGCTATCACCAGCTTTTCGCTTCAAGGAACCAAGGCGCTCAACCAACACTCCCAAAAGCTTAGCAACATCCTTCACCTTGGGCTTATTCCTAGAATGTTCAAACTTTAACCCATGTCCATTGTCAGACATGCTCCGCTTGCTTAGACTTGCAACACGGTTATTTGAACTGATGACAGGCTCATCAGCTTCCATTTCATTTTCTCCTCTGATAACTGAAGACCCTTGAGGGCTATCACAAACCATTTGTTCCCCGCTCCCATCCTTCACACCAGCAAGAAGGGCAGCTATGGATTGCACATTTATGGAACTCTCAACTAGTATCGGACCTTCAGTATTGGAATCGCAGTCGTCCATGGATCTAGACGATGAACCAAATCCAGAGAGCACTCCCATAGAGCTCCTTGATGGTATTGGAACTTCCCCGATTAATTTCTCCACCTCACTTCCAGCTTGAGCCACATATGCTGCTTCTCGATCCAATATCTTTTGGGCTGTTCTAAACCTCTTGTTTAGGACTTCATATGGAACCTGTCATTCAAAACAAAACAGGGGGTTTATACTAAGTTTATAGTGTTGATAAATTAAAATGCTTCCATAATAAAATATTAACAAACTAACCTTTAAGGTGGAGTGTTCCAAAGTTTTCACATCAGTTGAAATAGTAGTCATTGTAAAAAGACGTCACCGTCGACAAAACTCGATGATGTCACAGTATGAAAATTAAACTGGCTAGGGTCGTCCCCGAACGAGATCCAGTTGAAAATTTGATTTCTTTGTAAAAAAAACATTCAACTCATTGAATACAGCACAAAAGCCAAAGCACAATATATAGAAGAGAGCATTATACATTTAGAAAAACGCACAGTAAACTCGGTTTACTTACCCCCTATATTTTGCGAATTTTCAAGTAGCTGCAAAATTATTACTAACGGCACGGTTGAAGTGAATAAAGTTAAATGAAATGAGCCCTAGTAATTTCGCCAACTCATCCGTTTTGGAACATCATTCATCATAACACCAGAGTTGTAAAATATTCGTGTATTTTTTAAACCGTCAGTCAGCCAGCACTCGTTTTGATTCTTTGTTTCCAGTTAGTGGTGAGGTTGATTAAATTTAACAGTGAAAGCTATACCAATTATTATTTACACCTCACAAATAGCAAACAAGCTATTTGCATTACAGCTGATTACAGACGTCTCTGATCTCACTAATATGCACAAATGTACGGCTACTATGTACATTTTTTAGAACCACAACATCCACAACCGCAGCAGTAGCAGTTTATAGCAATATATATAGCATCTGAATCAGATATCAGATCTGATGAAACAAAAGTTTGCTCACCTCGCTCTCGACTTGCAGACATTTGGTCTAACAAAAGATGCACTGTATTCTACGTTCAAGGTAATTAGCAACCCAACTCCAAACCATTTACGCATTCATGAAATTATCTTCGGATAAAAATTGAATATGAGTTTGAGTTATAGTTGCATGAGTTGGGTACAACCGAACAAGTAAAAGCATAAAAGCAAGTGTCACATTCGAAGAACAGGTGAAAGTGCATAATGGGCAGAATCGGTTTCTCATCGTCATTCCTACATGTAACATGTTTTAAAAGTTTTTAGTTAGTGACTTTGCTATGTTTTAAAAGAGAAAGTTGTCTTTCACTGACAAAGAAAGCTGCGTAAGCGAAAATAAACACGTCGGACTAGGACAGGTGGACTTGCTCCAGGTTTGTAGCTTCAAATGCTTTCACTTAAAACTATGCGTATATTTTCTACTTAATTGTATGCCATATTGTCATGTCTTCAGAAAGCGTGAGTTATGGTCAGGACGGAAGTGTACATATGTATTATGCATTTTGACTTTCCATATTTTGATATGGTATTCAAAACTCGTTAAACTTATGAATAACAGTAAGGGAAAGTAAGGAAACGAAAGAAAGAAAGTGGAAGTAAGAAGATGTAAAGAATACGGCGAAGACAAAAGATTGGTTATTTGGTTAGGATTTGTAATCGTTTCTAACGGCTTTCCTGCTTATGTCTACTGCGATTCATGACTTGAAACTGACTCATTCATGATTATTTGCTAATGTTGTCCATTATATGGATGGATGATATCTTGGATGTGGATAGTCTAGTATATCTTAAATATTGAATATTACTTGCTCTGGGCTGATCACGATTGCTAATGTGAAGTAAAGATAACGGGGATATACGATATTTCTCTGACATCTTACATATATTAGTATGGCTTCATTTCGGTTAAACGATTATATCTAGTATGCATGGTCATGATGAGTCATGCGCGTGTGCAGGTGGTATGTATGTCATAGACCGATTAATAAAGTTGGTTTAGGAGTACGTACTTGTGATCTGCCTAATCCTTCTCGCCCTCGCCTTGAATTGGATTTAATTTTATGTGAAGCACATGTTACAGATCATGTAACTCTGTACTACACGATCGCATGATTTGAGTTTATATGCTGATGCATTTTGGGACGTCTAGTAAACTCTTAACAGCTTTGTATATTGTATATTATAAGGATTCTAAAAGAAGAACGCGACCTCATTTCGTCATTTCATAATGATGATGTAAATTTATTTGCAAACTTCAATTCAATCCCAATTCCATTGTTCCGCTATCACACAACTCACACTTCATTTTATACTCACAGCGATACTTGCACATAGACTTAATCTTAGTAAACTATCTGCCTGCCGATATTAACCTGAAACAAAAGAATTATCAAATTATATCAGCTCATGGAATGATGGAAAGTTGATAGTACTCAAGTGCATTGTTAAAGAGCAAGTCAATTATAAAGAAAGCTTCTGAACTAAATACATATAAATTATATGATAATATGGTGAAACTTGTCTACTTGCCCTCGTTTCAGGTTATCCAGACATCCAAAGTTCATGTAGATTGATTCAAGCTTTAAAGTCTTGCTTGGTGTATGCATTATGACCATCTCAATCAATAGTAGGAATATACACGTTTTAAAACCAGGAAAGGTATTATTGCAATAGTAACTTTCTTCGTGGAGTTGTGTTGAGAGAGAGAACTGATAACTTGAAGGGACACTTTCTCCTCTGATTTGTACGAGATGAAGACAATTTTGTGCTCATCCTATAGGTAAGGGTTATACATGACGAAAAGTTTATTTTTATGATTTCTTTTGCATGCAATTTCGAACCTTTAATGTATTAAAGTCGTTTTCATCTCAGAGTTTGCTCACCACTCGTTCTACCATCGTGGTATACTTCTGTAGGCGTTGAAACAAATTTTTACTATGATAGACGAAACGCAAGAGAAAGTCAGCGACGAAAGTTTCATCAGTCTCGAGAATATCATGGCCAATCCCGTAACAGCAAAAATAACCTAGAATTGAGTAGGTTAGGTGGAACAATAGGGGCTTTGACTATTGCAGGGTATTTAGCATGGAAAAAATCTACTTCCAATGTGGCTCAATTAGGTAAGTAAATGAATTTAAGATAACCTTCTGCAAATAAGTAAGCGGATAAAATAAGATTTCTTTATGATACCATACATAGATGCTAAAAAGACACCACATGAAACTGGGAAACATGACCAAGTGTTGAAACACTTGCCACATTTTAGTCGAAATCAAGTTGCCGAGCATTATGACGACTCAAGAAGGGTACTGACTTTTAAAAAAGTTAACTTTTTTACTAAAAAATTTCCTACTTAAAATTGTATCATGTATTATATTGTATTTTAGATTTGGGTTTCTTTCAGGAGAGGTGTTTATGACGTGACAGAATTTGTTGCAGTTCATCCTGGAGGTTCTCGAATACTGATGGCTGCTGGAGGCTCCTTGGAACCGTTTTGGGAACTGTATCCGGTCCACCAAAAATCTGACGTGTTTCAGATCTTAGAAAAGTATAGAATAGGTAATTTTTTGAAACATATAGCTTAGCTATCAAGAAATCTGCAATTAAAACATCTTTGGGTACTTTTAGGAAATCTCAATGAAGAGGATGTTGTGGAAGCTCAAGAAGCTGTAGATCACTTCAAAGGTGAACCAATGAGGCATCCAGCCCTTATACGTAGAGCCGATAAACCTTTTAATGGTGAAACGCCACCGTCCCTGCTTACTGAGAAATTTCACACTCCAAAGTATGAAGATTCTTACACCGCTTTTCAATTCATTTCATACATGAAATATTAATCTAACTGTTTACACTGATTTTTCAGTGACGTTTTTTATGTGAGAAATCATTTACCAGTACCACAAGTTGATGCGAAAACATATCGTCTTGAAATCGATGGAATAAATCTTACGGAAACAACCTTTTCGTTACAAGATATCAAGAAATTTCCAAAAGTATCTATTTCAGCAACAATACAATGTGGTGGTAACAGAAGAACGGAAATGGGAAAAGACAAGGTGGTTGCAGGATTAGGATGGACTGGTGGCGCTATTGGAAATGCCAAATGGACAGGTGCAAGATTAGTGGACGTTTTAAGATCGGCAGGTTTTAAACCGGAAGCATACAAACATGCAAAACAACTACATGTGAAAGTAAGACCACCGATGGATGAAATGTTACAATGAAGGATATTTTCCGAACAGTTTACATTTATCTATGTTGTCTTAGTTTGACGGTCTAGATACGGATCAGTCTGGTGAGTGCTATGGAGCGTCGGTGCCTTTAAGTTATCTGCTGGACGGAAACTTTGATGCGATTTTAGCCTATGAAATGAACGATAAGCCGATACCCATTGACCATGGATTTCCTGTTAGAATAGTTTTGCCTGGTATAGTCGGTGCTAGAAGTGTAAAGTGGCTCAGTAGAGTGAGCATAAGTGAAGAGGAATCTCAATCCCCGTGGCAGCAACGGGACTACAAAGTATTCAGTCCTTCAGGTAAGACCTTCATTTCAGCTATATGCTCTCAGAATGAGCTAGGAGGCTGATGTAATTTATGAGACCTCTCGACTTTTCAGTATCCCTCGAAACTGTAGACTTTTCAGCAGCACCACCGATTATGGACACCCCTGTGACGTCATATATCTGCTCCCATAATAATGGCGACAAAGTTAAGAAAGGGCCAGTAAAATTACAAGGTTAGCTAATTATCATACACTTCTTCTGCTCTTTAAGACTTGTTTGGGTTTGATTTGATTGAAACTAGTTACTGAACCGCATTAACAGGCTATGCATTTTCTGGTGGAGGAAGAGGTATTGTTCGTGTGGAAATATCTCTTGATAAGGGAAAAACCTGGAACGTTGCGAGAATCTCTGACACTGCAAACTTAGTAAGTTATTTTCTAATAATTTCATTAGCATGGTATTAAGTATCTCAGTATCTCATTATTTATGAATGCTACTACAATTATTCGTATTTCAAAAACTTATAGGAGAGTACAAAAAATTGGTCATGGGTGCTTTGGGAAGCAAACGTCAACATACAAGCCAACGCAGAAATATGGGTTAAAGCAGTTGACTCTGGCTACAATCAACAGCCCGAGGATTTTAATAATATATGGAATTACAGAGGTTTACTTTCAACTGCATATCACAAGATTTATTTAGAAGCGCGATGATGATGTCAACCAGTGACTATCAATAAGGCGTACATACATAACACCTGTATGATTTAACTATTTATCCTATTGAAGCTCCGTAAATCATTGCTTCGAATAAAAAAATAGAAATATTTTTCAAGGCTACTTCAGTTATCAAACAACCAGCACAGCACTCAAGTTTCAGTCCTACTTTTTAATGCTTAACATTCCATTACAATTACTTGCTATATCCTGCTAAATGACGGCCGATGAATTTCAAACAAATCATCCAAAGGACCACTTCTCCTCGCTACCTGATAAGCAGTTTCATTGGCCTTGTTTAGAACGTTGATTTGAATACCAGGCTCAGTCAGCAAAATGATAACCGTTTCCCGTGCACCTCCTTTGCTGCATGCTAGATGTAACGGTGTCTGTCCTGCAAGTATAATAGGAAAGGGCTTTGCGGATTAAAATCTCCAATACCCTCACACCTAAGTAAATTATAAGAAAACGTAACAAAATTAAATGCTTACCTCCATCAGTTTGTGCGTTAATATCAGCCCCATTCTCAAGAAGCATGCGTGCACACTTATGTGCATTCCAATGACACGCTGAATGAAGTGGGGTCCATCCATCGTTGCTTCTGACATCTACTTTGGCACCACGATACAGCAAAGCTCTGGCAATGTCCAAGTTATCCTCATAGCAAGCCCTGTGAAGCGCCGTATAGTTGTCCGAATCCCTGTAACTAACTAACCCCGGATCCGTGCCCAGAAGTTGATGCAATAAATCCATATCCCCATCTTCTGACGCTTGAAGCAATCTTTCTCCAGGATCATCTTCAGAAAAAGGGCAAAATTGCATAAAGTTAATCAAAGCTTAATAATGAACCACATACACTAAAAGATAAGAAGTGAAACGAAACTTGGGCCTGCCTGTTTAATATTTAACGACCACCCACCGCTTATTATTACCAGTGTTTTTCGATGGCTCAATCCCATCCTCGTCGGCATCAAACCCGGAAACAAACATCATGGGATCCTTTTCCTTTGCGATGGCCACTTCTTTTAAGTTTGGCAACAAAGCGCCGACATCGTCAGCTTCTTCGTCGCTGTAAGTGTTTTCCATATTTAAAAGAATATATAACTGACAACTGAGGAAGGTTCCTTCCACAAACAAAATCCACAGTGAATCCGAACACACTTGTCCTATTCATGAACAAGCTCCGAACTATCGATGATTACTGTCTGTCGTAAGCAGTCATTTTTTTTATACACCGCTGACAACTGACCAATTCCACGACTGACAAGGGAAATTCGCTATCCTGAGTCGATGAATGTTTCCCAAGAAGCCTGATGAGACACGGAGAAGGTTATGATATGCAAATCCACATTTTTATTTCTGAAATGTGAATTGATCAAAACAGATGACAGATGATCTCCATGAGCATCTCATTGAAAAATACACATGCATGCTCACATGCATGAAATTTTAAGAGAGTGCATGAAACCAACTTTCTCCATCAACGGCGCCATGGCTTAGTTGGTTAAAGCGCCTGTCTAGTAAACAGGAGATCCCGAGTTCGAATCTCGGTGGTGCCTTTTTGCACCAATTTTTCATTGACTTTCCTTTTTGATATTTTGTGGAAATGGCAAAATGGTTTATTCTACATATTCACATTTCTTCACATTTTGGTTTAGGTTTGAAATTAATTGTGATGGGGCTACCGAGCTACGATTTAAAATGTAAAAACGGTTATAATAAGACTTGATTGATTTTAGATCATTGGCAACTTGACAAATAATATGTACGACCGTGCGACGTGCACTGGGTCAATCACAGGGGTCAGTTACTTAAATGAACATATCTATCACAATTTGGGGCAATGTACGATTATGAATGTACGACCCTGGGGATACGCCAATTGTTTCTTGTCTACAAGTTTAAACAAATTACATTCATGCCTTGTAATTACGCTGTGCGCAATGCAACCAGGAAATTATAATGAATCCTTTTCCGACTATTGAATCCACACTGGTTGTAGCCCGAACTCAGGGGATTCCTTTGACTGATGAATGTTAACTTAACTATACTTTCTAACTTAACTAGAAAATATGCTAAATGACTGCTACCACAACGAGGACGCTTTACGTGGATTTAGGTAGGATAGTTTAATGATCAAATCACAATCAAATGTCGGTACAAACTCCCTAAACTAGGTATACTTTCAACCAAATGGAGTTACGAAAATAATTATGACAAGATCCCAAGTTAACGCACACGAGCGAGAGTGGTAGTAGTAAAAACGGAAGAACGAGAGGCATGTACAACGAGTGAAACTGAACAGTACATAGGTAAAGGTAAAGGCATGCACATTTCATATTAGGAACAAAATTCATACTCTATGCTTTCTACACCGACTGTACTTTCCGTCATTGCTGCATGTGGTAAAAATCTTGGTTAGTACCCTTATAATCAAAGGTCAGATCATGACCGGACAGGACTCGACAGCGTATAAGTATGCTTGCCAGATTTCTGAACTCTCAAAGTAGTACCATTTAGGCAAATTTCGTAAATTTTTCAAAAAAGCATGGTAAAAACACAAATTTGTTCAAATTCCAGTGCTGAAAAGTAGTACCGTACTACTGAAAGTAGTACGTCTGGCAACTATACTATAAGTATATCCAAATCCTAATTACTAATTACAGACAAAACATCTTGTGCATTCACCGAATCCAAAACTATAGTAAAGGTACTACAGGTCTTACAGTGCCCCTCTTCAAGCTTTACCTCTGCACAAAAGTAGATCAAGTAGATGATGCAAATCTTTGACAGGCTTTTGGTTTTGATTTTCGGTTGGAAGACTGAATGGAAATGAAGAATTCACCCATCGATTTACCTCTGTAAATACACATGTTATTGTTGAGTGTTAACCCAAATAACTAACCAAAATAACCCTAACGATTCATTACGATATCAGTTTGCCCCAAACGGAAGGAATTGATTGATTGATAATCAATGATCATTATGGATGAGATGAGGTCTACGATGAAGTAAATACAAGTAAAAATGGCGACAGACTGTTGCTGGTAGGTCAAGACAAGCCGAGGTCGTGTTCGATTTGGTGTTCATATCTTTAATTCTAATTCGTACTTTATTTCATTAATCTCTTAACTTTTACCAAATTAGATATTTCCAGTATTTATCAGGATCTATCAGATCGATGTGAGAATCGTTAGTTGAATTTCAATATAATGATCATGTCAAGGAATAAAATCAGCTTCAAGACCAACAACTTAATATTGATGATAAAAAAGAAGTATGCAAATGGCAACATATATGATGAATTTAGAATGGATCATTCAATCATTTGGTTGGGGTTGATTGATAGCATTGCATGGGCATGACATGATAACAAAAGTGAAGCGATATTGATATTCATGACAACAGTTCGTCGAAGGGAATCAAGAATTTGTGAGCACAATGGCATTTGATACGCTAGGTGTTCTGCCAGCCCCGGCTACCACATGGCGCCATGGCTTAGTTGGTTAAAGCGCCTGTCTAGTAAACAGGAGATCCCGAGTTCGAATCTCGGTGGTGCCTTTTTGCCGCCACTGGGTTCCATGTTTCGAATGTCATAACTTCTCTTTTGAAAACCCTCACGTCACGACAGCAAAGAGCTTTGCTTAAAATCTGCACTAAACCTGGCACGATACGAACAGATAGTACGCCGGTTGTCCTTACAATTTAACTCGTTTTCCAAATTTTAACAGATACCAAAATCTACAGCGTTTAGACAAAGCGTTGCGATAGACACCGTGAAATATGTTTGGAAAATGGTACAAGTGATTTTAAATTCTTGAAGTCATAGCAACGCAAATAATGTACATCGTAACCATGTCATAAACATTTTACTTTAATCTCTTCAAACTAATAGTTTGTTACATTGATTTACGCGATATTCGATAAACGTAAGTAAACTGATTTCGCAAATCGACTATTATACAGAATACAGTACTTCATCTTCCTCTACATTCACACGTTCTCGTATTGCGTTTACTCGATAATCTAGCAGAATCTACTTATAATATATTACAATAACAAATATATAGTCAATATAAATCATCACAATCAATTAGGTTGAATACTTAAAAATATTCAATATTCAATATTTAGGAGCAATATTGCAACAAAACGGCTCACGTCAATGCGATGTGTAATGTAGTAATAGGCAAAATTTTAATGGACATAGGAGCATACGGCTGTTCATAATACAAGGACAAAATATTTTAATAATACTCGTGGAGTATCTAATATCACTAAAACTACATTACTAAACATGAAACTGCCGAGTAGCCGTAGTCCTACTAAAGAATTTAATACGTAGTGCAGTACTTATTATAAAAAATTAGATTGCGCTCTCGTGCCGTCTGCACTTGTCACTAAATTGATACATACTACATACATGATACTCATGATACAAAGTACTTACATACAAATGAATATTTCTTTGTTAGCAAGTTAATTTTTAGTTTCCGGTTTTTTTTATTTACTATGTTTTTGGCGTTAATTAGTTGATTTATTTGAATCGATCTTTAGGAACCACTAGTTGAGTTCCTTGCACTTGCAGTAAAGAATCAGCTTTTATACCGATACGAGACGTGAGGAAATGCAATGTAATATCAACAATCTTTTAATGAAATAATGGTGCTCATCATATGCTAGCAGCATCATGCTGCTAACAACTAAGAATCTTATTATGTAGTAGTTGATACAAAATATCACGCTTTCATCAAATCATATCAAACTCCCATTCATACGTATAATTAAGTGCATTGAAACTATTCCTCTATACATGATGATAAATTGTAATAGTAACTAACAGGATACTTTTTAGACAAGGAATAAATCAATACTTTCATTGGAATCTCAAATAATCTGATTCTTTGTTAATGGTCGAACTGTTATCGAATCGATATTATAACTTGTTTTATGTGTTAAATAGAATTTAATCCATATCTTAAATAAAGAAAATAGTATACCTTCCTTCTCTTTTAACTTAAACTTTTAAAGGGACAATGAAGCAAACATAGAAAATCTTCGGTACTGATTTCAAAAAATTGCTTAAAAGGAAGTTTCATATGTTCAAGAACAACGAGTTGTCCAAATACTAACGTATTTCAAAGCGATTGTCTCATAACATAACGTAATCCACTAATTATATTGCAGTTGAAGTTTTTAAATTCAATATTACTTAACTTAATTAAAGTTTAATTTTATTAAAATTTCAATTAGCCGGTAAAGGAAGGTAGCAAGCGACAATACCAATTAGAAAAATTGCAGTAAGAACAGTTAAAGATACTACAGCACTCTGCGTGAACAAGTGCTGACCAAAATGAAGACAGATAAACCACAGAAACACCAAGAAAATTCCTATAAACGCAACAAAAAACATCCCTGGTTCTGGGAGACCAACAACTCGTCGTACATTTCCTTGTGCAGAATCTCCTTGCGCTCCGGTGGAATTACCAGATGTACCTCCGCTTCTATGCTGATCTTGATGTTGTTGCCTGTTTACTATCAGACAATGAACAACACACTGATCGAAAATTCCAAATTCTCTCAAGGTCTTGTTGTCAGGATCCAGTACGCGGCCGTTAAAAATCAATCTGACAGTCTTGTTCTCTGACATTTCAGTTGCAAAATGACGTCTGAAATTTGAAAAAGCATTCAATAAACTCATGTGCAAACGGTCCACACTCTACATCAAATTCAGCATTAATTAAATAGTACGTGGATCTAGTTGTGATTCACAACTTGTGAATGGAAAACAACTAAACTAACCTCTTGAAGTCGACAATTTTTTCGCTTAGCTGAGAAGTCACGTCCAGTTGGGTATCATTTAGAAATTTAATTGTAAATCGAATGTCGTCCCCTTCCGCAGATGAACTAGCACTAGCCTTCCCTTGGGGTGGATGACTGCTTCCATCCCTACTGCTTTGATCACTTCTCATAGGCATACTGGCATATGTTGATGATGAGGATGTCGAAGCAGTCGGGTTGGTATTCTGAGAAGCACCTTCAACCACTGCTGTTTGAATTTGGACGGCACCAGTGGAAACTGAATTTACTGGTTCGACAGTATCAATGTCAGGAAAAACTTGTTCATGATTTTGACTATTATCAACTGATTGATCCACAGGACTAGTTTGAGGATTTGAGCTAATATCTGAAGAAGATTGTTCTTGAGGAGATAATGGCGAATCTACATTGGTAGCGCTTGGTTGATCATTATTTCGATTGGTTCCTTGCTGTGGCGTAAGAGTAGGATTAGCAGGGTTATTGCGACCTAAATGACTGTGGATATGATGATGATACACATTCACTCGATGATACACTACCACATTTGGTGAGCTAAGCTGAGCCCGTATAGCATTTGAAATCGCAGGACCTCCTGGTCTTGTAAATGGATTCGTTTGTCTGAGCAGTCCTAACAAAAATGATCGTCCAGGAAGTCTTCCTCTAACATTAGGACCTGTTGTTGTGTCAACTGCAGTGGTAGCCCTATTGCTTCCAGCAAGGTTTCTTGAAGTACCAGGTTGGGAATTTCTGTCTGTGTTTGTAGCTTGATTTCTTGAAATATTCTGGTATGCTGTGGTAATATTCTGAAATCGACTTAGAATTTCATTCTCATCAAAATTCGCAATGCCACTAATTAAGCGTACATCTGCTATTGTCTGTCTAGCTCCCCCAGACCCAGGTCCAGCAGTAATTTGAATTAAGTACGGTGGCCTTGGTGCCTCTGGTAGATCTGGAATGTCAGTGGATCTCCAGGCGAAGAAACTTAATGAGAGGAAAATGATAGTCACAACAATGAAGGACAACGGTAAGTACGATGTTCCACTGGATAAACTTGACAATACGATGTCTACACCGTCATTGATAAGTATGAACCACTCCCACAAATCAAGAAGCATAATCAAGCTGAGTAAATAAACGGTGCGGATAATGATTATGGCGAGGGAGAACTCCCGGCACTGGCTTCCGGGTAGCTAACGCCGAGTTCAGGTTAGAATGGCTTTGGGTTGCTGATTTAAAAATACTTTGATTAATTGTTGCATTCGCGAGCATTCCACTTGGATTTCTACTGCTGGATGGCAGTTATGTATATGCTGTCACTAAATAGTCAACATTTTAAACCATTTATAACACTTCTCAGCCACGCCGTCGTCACACAATCACAACAGTCCGCACTTTACACTTTCTTCACAAGATTTATCATCTTGAAATGGATTTAGGCAGGTACAACCATCTTTAACCTGTAGTAGTTACTACTACTGGAATTCTGTATCGTTTGAAATATAATTTACAAACATAATTATCAATCATCTCATTCTCATTTTCCATTTATCATCAATCCTCATATTCTAAAACACTCACTTTATAAGAATTCCAGTTCCAGAACAAACGATAAATATGGCAAGTTAGCGAGCGACTCAACCAACAGACAACTGTTCTGGAAAATGGCTAGTGATGGTGAATGGTAATCAAATTGTTAACCGTTTCTGTTGAAAGTGGTGGCTTTATGAGATGTTACATTTACTTACAAATGTGGAGACGGTTCGAAAGTATCTGAAATGATAAATAAGAAACAGTCGTTACGTTAAATTTTACATTGACACTGATGACTGTCAAACAAAAATTAAACTCAAACGTAGCCTTAACTTTCGCCACACGCACCAAAAACAACTACAACACCTTGTCATATTTCATTCAACATTTTAAAAATCGTCAATTGTCACGTCCAGCGTCTGTCGTTTTTCCTACTTGAGCTAAATTTTAAGCACATAAACACTAAATGTCAAAGGTCAAAGCTTTTAATGTATCATGGTCACGATGTCAGATGTGTAATGTCCAAAATAAGAGCAAACAAAAACTAATTGTCTCGCATCATCTGTAAATACATTTGACACAGATAACGGAAAACATGTGACTATCTCTAGTCCAAAAGTATGGATGAACGATGAAGTGAGTGACCAAAATAACTCGAGCTTTCACAGGTCCAAAGTTTAATTCCAAGAACACTTACCAACCCAAAAGAGACTAGATATTTCCTTTAAAAATATTTTACTTTCCAAAGTAGCCCCTTTTCCACAGTGTTAATAAAAGTGTTCAAAACTGTTTTCAAACCGCAAAAATAATTTCGAAAAACGAAAACAACATAAAATCTTCCTCAACTCAAGAACTTAACTGCTCTTATCACCCGCTGAAGAAATAACTTTTACTATATTACTCATCATTTGGGTCTACTTAATACAAAAACTGGGAGCGCACCAACTTCAAACTCGGCCACATAAGCTTTCAGCACCCGTACCGTTTAAAGGGCACTTGAATATGTACTTAAAATTCTGCAACGTTGTTTACAAACTTGATCAGTGGATTTGTTCACTAATTTCAACTAATTTCATCGAAACGATTAAAATTTACGAAATTTTCAGCCGACTCAAAGTGAGCAGTGATTCTCTACAAATTTCATCAGTGACATGGGACCAGAGTTGTGCCACACCCTTGACACAACTGGTGAGGTGGAGGGTTCCTCAATTTGGAAATATATACAGATTTCTTCATATTGTTACAAATTTTGTTGTTTTTTTAGCATACAACGAAACTAATACAATACCCAGCTATAACTTCAAGATATTATAGTGTAAATACGGACGGGTTCTTATGTCATTATGGGTAAAAACAGCTGAAAGATCTTTTACGATGAGAAAATGCTGATGAAATATTTTAATTTTTCAGATTAATTAATTTCATCATCGGTGGATAGAAGATAACCGGAATTGGACGGATAAGCTGCGGGGGGATGTAAATTGAAGGAAGCATAATAATACATAGGATCTGCTAATAAATAGTATAGGACGTTACGTAAGCGTCCCCTTTTGGAAGGTATGGGAATCGTCGTAGCTATTTTTAAGGATTAACTCATAAAATAGTATAGTGGATAGTAAGAAAAATGTATACATATATTTGTACTTACGCGTAGTGTACTATTATGTAGTTGCATGCATGTATTTACTATGTGCATAGTAGAAATTCATTCATCCGATACGATATTTTGTTATACGAATGGACACACAGAAGTATGAATGATGAAATAAGCTTGTATTAAGACTTGGGTATATTTGTAGTTGTATAATATGTGTACCTATGTTTGTGTAAAAATTTTACCTTAAAAGTACGTACAATGGCATATTTGGAAAATACAGATTTAAGGCTTAAATCTGACCTTTTTTATGAATATCGAAAAGTGGATATGTATACGACAGGTAGATAGTAGGTAGAACTGTACAAAAATATATTGTGATCTTGCCAATGTGTAAGATATGGAATATGTTGCAAGAAGTATTTATTATTAGTAGGTGAAATATATTTTACTTCGGATATAAAATAATAATGTACAATAATAATGATAATAGGGATTAATCGGTTTAGGTATTAATTTTACTACGTTATTTAAGTTTCTCGGATGGCATCCAGTTTGTCCCTACTGATTGTGAGTTGTCAGTAACTTGGTTAGTTTTTGGGTGGACATTCAATACATGATGAGAGACGAGACCGAGAGTTCACTGCTAAATTTGTAAAGAAACGTCAGAGAAGAAAACGCTTTGAAAACTAGTATTATTAATCATTATCTAGGCTAACTTTTGTAAATACGTGTTTCGTAATCACTCAGAACTCACAGAAAAGATAGTAGTAGTAGTAGTGTGACCGGATTAGTTGGAGGAGAAATTTAACTCAAGCTAGTGATTAGGAAATTTGATTGTGTCTGCTATTGTGTAATATCCAGTCTTTCTCTTAGTTAGAAGTTGATGAACTGTACTGTTAAAATCAGTAGAGCAAAGTTATCAAGTAAGAGAAGACGGTATAATATTCACTAAAATGAAGATTATGAAAGATGGACAATGTTTTTGAGTGGAAAATCTTGGAATTTGTGATGGATGCTGCTGCGTATTATAGTTTACTAATTAAATATTGTTTCTGTGTACTTCAGGAACACTGAACTTTTAAACGGTCTCGAATGAACAGAAGGAAGAAGTAACTAATTGAATTGAATGGAAGCAACTGATCTGACTGATACAGGTTTTCAACTGAGATGTGATATAGTAACTTGTATTGGAGTGAACTAGATCAACTTGATGTAACAACCACGTGTAAATACGAGGTATGAATTTCAGTAATTTCCTAACGCTCACTCAGGTTATGTTGGGAAAACATCAAGTTAAAAACATTTTGTAACTCATATTTTTGCAGGTATAACGAGAATTAGGATTGCAACAGCGTGCGTGTGGGATAATCATTACAACAGTGGGAGATAAAAAGTGAGGTATTATTTCTACTTTAAAAAGGTTAGTAAGAGATTAAGTAAGATAAGGCTACTTTCTTTGCCGATCTATGTGTTCGCTATTACCCATTCCCATATTATGAATGACCTCACGACATAATTATTGTTGTCGTCTGACTTGACTGAATACTGTTCTTTTTAACCAGGTATGGCGTTGGAATATATACAATACAAAGCGAGCTCAGTACCGAAGTTAACTTCATATAACAAAACTAATAAAGCAGCAGTTGTAATGTAAGTGCACACGTAGAAAAAGATATTGAGTGACAAGGGCGATTGCCGACATTTGTTTGTGGACAAAATGTGTAAAAATGCTATAGTTTGTAATGTCCATTTTGTACTACCTTTTGTAAAGACGGGGCATCTACAAGCTAGCTGTTAGAGACTAATCTCACACTTCTACATAAAACCGTGAGAACAACGTAGGACTTACCAACAACTGTGGCTAATGTTTGAGGGAAAGCATATTCACTTTAGTCCTACGGACAATAAGCCACTTTGTTCGTACTCTGGAAAGATATGCCGCCAGCGACGTCTCAACGGTTACGCGTTCTGTATCAGGTACTCTTGAATACTTTTGGTGCATATTAGACAATAGGTGAGAGTTATAAAGGCTAATCTGTATGAATTCAATCAACAGGCACATTTTGGAAGACAAATCAGCTCCGTTTAAGCAGTGCAGCTATGTAACTCGAAATAACAGTCAAAAATGTTTGAATGCCATCCCCGCAAACCAAGACAGGGGCTACTGCCATAGTCACATGCAAGTTGTTGGAATTATACCAAAGACCGAAAGGAAGACTAAAGTGCAGCCAGCTCAAAAGGATAGCAGTTCACATGCGACTGAAAAATTTTCAGTGTCGAATGCAGTAAACGGCAAGAAAGACCCCGGTGCAGTGTTTAGGTTTGAAGAAGACTCCTCTGATATTACTGATGTATTCAGTTACAAGAATGGTTTGACAAATGGTTCACTCAATGGAAAAGGAAAGACGACTAAAGCCAGAGACACGGCTACCAATGCAGCCAAAGAAGCGAAATATGTCAAATCTCAGAATGGCACCATCACCAATCCTGCAACCTTTACGACGAAAAAGATAACGGACAAGAACAGAAACGTATATACCACTATAGTTCCAGCTACTTGCAATGGAAGCAGCAAGGTTAATTTGAAGAATAGTAGTTCCAACAGTAGTACTGAAATTAACTCTACGACAGCGCAACATAAATCTTCCTCTCGCGTAGTTCAATTAAGTATTCGCGTTCAAACAGAAAGTAGTCGAGGGAGTGAGCTCAAATCATACGATGTCGAAGAAGTTCGTCAGTTCGAGCAATTGAAAACGCTTAAGCAATTAGATAAGTCATCGTTATCGGATAGCGTTTGTGAGGAGAAGAGCGAAAATGCCAAACTAACTATTTTCCCACGCTTCGCAGCAAAACATAGTGGCATTTCTTCTTCATGGACGACGAAATCAAAAGATTCTTGCAGCGAGGATCGGAAAAGTGAGATTGTATATAATCCACCTCCTCCGCCCCTAATCACACGTAGTAATAACGGTATTATTATTAAAACAGAACCTCAAGCTGTATACATCCATGAGAATAGTGAAATCAAAGATGATAAAAATTTAGTGGGAAAACAACCCAGCGGTGGTGTTCTATATTTGTCAGGGAATAATAATAATAATAGTTCTAGTAGTAACGCTAACAGTATTGAGAATAGAGATTTAAAAAATCGACATGACTTTTTAGCTCATGTCAGAAATACGTTCAAGTCCCAATATAAAACTATAAAGAAAGCTTGCAAAGTTAGTGAGAAGTGTGAAAGAAATACCAAACGAAAACTTGCAAATTCCATATTGCAGTGTATAAGAATCGATTCCAGTATTTGTGCTCAAGTTTTATTGGGGTTCGATTTGAAAATACCTTCTACTGGGACTGGAAATGATGACGACAAAGATGTGGGAAAGAAAACAGAATATGACGACTATGAATTTTTTGATAACGATAGCCCATCTGTAGCTGAAGATTATAAAAATACGAAGAATTCTGGCAGTGTCAGCAAGAAAAATTGTGGAAAAGATCTTAAAACGGTTGACAATAATAATAGCAAAGTTGTCAAAAGTAAAGCTCAACGACGGTCGCCTGCTTCTGGAGTAAAATCGAAACAGTTAGAATCTTGTAGCTCTGAATCATTTGGTGCTGCAGAAAATGATGCTCATAACGGTTCCACAGCAGTTCCGTCAAAGACAAAGAGTCACAAGGTAATTTAATTATTTTTAAATTTTGCACTCCAAGTTTAAACTTTGAACTGCCTGAATTGTATTTTAATCGGTTGTGTGGCTTTGTGGTTTTTTATTCGTGTAGGCAAACAAACGGGTGGAGAAATCTAAGCCTGCAGAAGTTACCAAAGAATCCAAATTTACACCGGTCACGTCATCAAAGAAAAAACTGAAACGAGCAGATGCCATGCTTGTCTCATCGGACGACTCGTCAGCAAGTAATATAATTAATGAAACGATAAAGGATGTCAGTGAAGGCATAAGCTCTGTTAATTCGTCCAGCACCGCTACTACTTCATTGGAAAATATTGTTGGTGGTGTTGGGAAAAAAAGGCGATTGGAAATAGATACGGCTAAAAATGGAGCTGAGCTGTGTTTGTCATTGAATGGACATTCGCCACCTGGTATATGTAGTGTGGCCCCAGCGTTTGATATGTCTGACCACATCACTGCGTCAGCGCATATTGGGTTACAGGGAAAAATAAAAGTTGAAGGGCGAAGTCAGTCGACGCATCTTTCTCAGAAGCTGAACCAAGGTGTTGGAAACCCCTTAAATGATGTACAAGAACTGCAAGATATGCTACACCATTCACAACTTTCTTCCGCGACTTCACATCGTAATCAAGGTTTGGAAACTGTACTCAATTCAGTCGGGTCTTCAGAAAATGCTGGTACTCCGGATGGAGTGATCACTGATGCTTCCTTTGATTCTACCTTTGAACATTCCACTTCAAGTCAACCAGGTACAACTATCAAAAGTTAACATAATAATGTATTGATTTTGCATGAGTGCAAATTTTATTGTTTCAGTGGTTGTACATATATATATATATTTTTTTTGAAGATTGCGATTTCTCGGAGGATGATTTGGAGCATAGTTTCGAGCTACAGATTGATCCTGAAATTGAAAGTCAAGCAAGTCGTCTACTTGAAGACAACGTGCTGACAGAGGCTGATTTCACTGAATTATTCCCTGATAACCGAATGAGCGATCACAAGTTGGGTAGAAATGATTTGCAGGAATTGGGTTTGGAGTTTGATGTAAATGATATTGATTACTCACTTTTTGCCAATATTTTCCCTAATTTTCCACGAACAAGTCAACCTGAGTCTATCTCTATTTCCAATCAGTTTTGAGCTAGTAATGTATTTTAGTACATTTAAATTTCAAAATGCTACCATAAACAGGTAAAGAAATAGGTAACTTTTAACAAACATGTAATATGAAATTTAACGTTCACTGTATGTTAAGACATTTGTAGCAGGATTCTGATCGCGAAATCAAATGGAAATATTATGGGTAGCAGTTAGTCTATGAGTAGAAATTTTTAACCACGATGAAAGTCCGGTTTGTCTAGTTTTGTTGTTAGCCTTTTCAATTTGCGATTCCAGTCAATAATGGGTGCATTGTAGCAGAGACGATCAAAGCTTCACGAAATGTATCTAATGATAAAAAAACTTTAAAATGTAATGAGAAACATTGAGCACATTCGAACCCGCATTTTAATAAGAATTTTCGTTGAAGTTATTGAAATTAATTTGTTATTTAATGTCAAACAAACGTTTTGTCAAACGTAATTTTAGGTTGTACTTCTTTGTGGTCAATATTAGTGGTGAATTATTAGGGTTGTTCTAATAAACCACCCGCAAGAAAAACCTACGAGTGTAGTGTAAAGATTTTGAAAAATCATTTCGTGTATCATTACAACAAGTATGTAATTAATTTACTAATCAAACCAGCTGAAACGCATTTATATTTAGTGATATCGGAAACGAGCGGAGTGAATGTCTAGGTAGGTATTTATTTTGTCAGAATGGAAAGCACGAAGATATTTTAAATTTTCTGCTTGGAATTGATGGATAAGAATACGAAAGTACAACAATTTTTGTTTAATTATGGACATGGATTATGAAGTTACTTTTGTTTTGGCGTTAGATAATGTTGATATAATTATTTAGCTGATGATATTGTGTAAAAAGTCATTAATTCAGGCATACGTAAATAATATACCTAAACTCACACTTTGATAGACTTGAAAACTGTACCGAAACTGCTTTTGTAGCGGAAACGAATATCAAGTAATTATGTATACCGTATTGTGGAGAATTGCAATCTCATTCTTTTCGCAAAATGTGTTCCTATCACCTATAAGCTAAACCAATTGATTCATTTTGTCCTGTTTAAATGTAAATCTAGATTACTGTGGAACGTGTAAGAGAATAGTATGTACTACCAAAGGAAACTTGGGTATATTGTTTAAGTTTAAGAATGGGATGGAACAATTATTTCGTAAAACTGATAGTGATTTTTATTGCTAGCAAAGTCGATCATGCTTTTGCTAAGCTAACACCTACTTCTACTCGCAAAAGTCGTTATTAATTAATTATTTTGTCAGGTTTACGATGAATCTGTGGTACGAATTGGGTTTGTTGTCGTTCATGTTGTTGCATTATTTAAAGTAACATCATTGCATTTATCGTTTTAAGTAGATTTGACTTTATAGGCCATCGCGCGGTGTCTTTTGTACAAACCCACAACAGTTTAAATGTGTATCACCGTGTATAATATGAAACCGGTGCAACTTTGATTTAGGTTTCACGGTATATTTCTTAAGTTACAATTCAGGTTTATCGGTAGTCGTTTATGATGTTAAACTATGCAGAATTTGTACAAACTCTCAAAAGTACGTAAACTCCTTTGTTGTGAATTGTCGGAAACCATTTTATTGCAGACAAAAGTATTTTTAGTTGTGTAGACTGAACGGACTGAATATGTGATGGTCTATAGATATAATTAGTCGCTGCTGCTGCTATGTATAAAAATCATAATTATTTTGCATCTCCATTAACAAGATAATTTTGCAATAATTTCAACCATTTTTCATATAACTAATTTTATGCGTATTACTAGAACGTACTATGATTATTTATATAGTTCACTTTGGGCAATGTACATACCATTAATATCACTGTTATTATAGTAGTAGTAACTGTTTGTTTTACTGATTTTCCGGTATGAAATCAGTTCGCGAATTATCGTTTATTCGTTGTTTTTTTTGTAACGATTTTGTTAACTATTGTTTTTTTTAAATTTCCGTGAATGAATAAAACTTTTTGTTTGTTGAGTTTCTTGTTTTTTTTTGTTTCTAGTATTGCACCGTTACATTCTTCAGCAATGTCAAGTTACTGTTGAAATCCCTACTTCCAAGAATTTTAAGTCTACAATGCTTATAAAAACGCTTCTCTTTGAACTCGCACAGTCATTAGATTCATTCGAGTTTAGACTATTTTTATTACCTATTTACTGCTACTCTACATTTATACTTGCATTATGCGATATGCTCTCTGTCTTTTATTAGAAGCCATTATGCAACAAATCTACTTATTGGGCTCAAGCAGAATAAAGAATAAGTATACTGCCCTGATGGTGTAACCGGAGACGGGGTATAAAAGTAATTTGTTAATATAGCAGTGATTAAAGTACTGTGTTACCTTTGTAAGAGAGTATTGCGTAAATTCGTAAAACCCATCCAGTACTTCACGAAAAACCACCTCTGGAGTTCGTGTAAGCGTTGTTGAGTTGTTGTCTGTCTCAATCGAAGCGATACCATCATGCTATTTCTTACTCCAAATTGATGGGTAAGATTACGACTAAGCTTTCGGAGTTATACTGCGGTGAAGCATTCACAGAACAATCTGTTCTTTAATGATGTATGACCTGCGTAGTGTTTTCGTAGGATTGTATTGCAAATATATACTATATTCTATATTTACTTTTCATATTAGATAACATTAAATATGGATTAAGATTGGATGAAGTTGAAAAGGTCACACATAACTAAATGATCAATCAACCTTAACCTCCTCTTCAATAGATAGTAAGGCGTACAAACGTAAACGCGTACAATCCTCGGAACAGTAGGAAAGTGTCATCATGATCTCGTGTCGTATTCTGAGGGTATTCTTCAATTGTAGTTTAAAAGTTGAAAACATTGATCTGATCTAGCAGTGAGTGTACATTGGTACACTACTGATCCTGACAAATTACTGCTAAGAAAGTGTTTACCAGTAGAAATATATTCTTAAGTAGTAGATAAGCCTATACTCATATTCGAGGGTTTTCAAAGGTAATGAAATGCTACCTAAATGCATACAATCAATCACAAGCTGTGTAGCACATAATATGATGCAATGGACTGCTACAACTTACGACGCGTTAGCTCTCTACTGCAGTTAAATAAGCATTTTACGACTTACCACCACCTATCGATAAAGTTACAAACAATATTACTTTACCAGTATGATATAAAACAGGTAACTTACACATTATGTAAAAATGTATGGTAAAATACGCGTGTATTCATCCACAATGTAATAAATTTCCGAACAATACAATAAACTTCAATGAAAATACCTAAGTTGCAGAAAAACAACCATTCTATATATTTAATACATCGACTTTCACAATCTTTGCAGAATTTTAAAACTGATTGAATTATTATTACTACTACTATAGTTAGTATTATCAATTTATGCTTGTTCCAGCTCAAGCAGGACTCCACCACAATCTTTCGGATGTAAGAATACAACAGGTTTCCCATGGGCTCCAATTTTTGGTTTTGGATCTAAGATTCGTATCTTTCCAGACGATTTTAAACTCTCTACTGCGGCATAAATGTCGTCAACTTCTATACAAATGTGGTGGATCCCTCCTGCTTTGTTTTTGTCGAGAAAATTCTGGATAACAATATCAAGAACAATTTATGAAGAACATGAAAAATTGTCTCATTTTCCCTATCCAACTATAATGTTTTACCTGAATAGGAGATTTGTCCCCTAATGGATGTAACAGCTCAATTTTTGTGTTCCCCAGCTCGACAAATACGGTGGTAACACCATGATCCGGAAGATCCTCTGCTTTACTGACAATTGCTCCAAGTATGTCCCTATTCGTTTTAATTTTGATTGAATCAATACTGTAAAAAGTAGATGTAGTTATCTCCTGTTACGACGATTTACATTAAAGCTTACCTATACATCATTGTTGCTTGTTGCAAGTTTGGTGTGGCAATCGCTACATGGTTCAACCTTCCTAATTTAAGGGCAGCTGCAGTAACTGGATCACTTTTTAATGATGAAGATGCAGAAGAGGACATTTTGTATGATGTAGTTGTAATTCTTTGGCCGAGTTTTATACGCAGTCCCAGAGCCCGTGGTATCAAATTTCGGGTTGTGGAATTCAAAAACATTGCTACTAAAAGTAAATAAAAAGCACCAATTAAGAGAAATTACAACGAGATTACACATTAAGTTCAAGGAAAGTAGTAACTGCAGCTTACGATTAATTCCACGAGGGAGTTTGATCGATTATTGCTAAATTTTAACGGTAACGAAATTCAAGGTAACAATACAAAAACTGGAAACAGTATTTTAGCAGTTTTCAACATTCCAATGCAACATGCATGCAGTTTTAAACCCTTATCAAAAGTAAATTGTTCTAAGTACGCTAAAAAACTACATATAACTTTGGAACTCCACTACAGCTAGTAGTGCTAACCCGCTACAACTACGATTTCAGTTCTTCTGGATCTTCGGCCTGAATTAATTTTTCTTTAGCAGCTAATCTCGAGGGTCTAGTTACAGTCATATATTGGTAAAACCGAAATCCAGCAATATAAAATCCATAAGCGGTCAGCCCCACACAGGACCACACAAATCCTTTATGAACTCTGTCCAACAATCGGGATGGCTGCGCAGTTTTCCGCATGCTAGATATTGGACGACGTCCTCAAACCACCTACTTTCCTTTAAAGTCCTTTTGTTTAATAACACTGTCAATAGAAATTACAACAATCATGCCAATTTTTTACCCAACCACAAAAGAAAGTTTCCAAAAGATAGAATGACATACATTTACGAATGGTACAATTGCAGATGAAAATGATTTACCTTCACCTGATATTCTCGCTCTGTGTGTCTTGCCCAGTCCACTTTTTTGCTGGGTAGAAGTTTTGGCTAGTTCGATAATGTTAAGTAAGATGTTGAGCAAAAAAGTTGTTAGATAATCTCAATACAAATCAATCTATCCCAGTCCCGTGTGTGGCTGTGTACACATGTTTCAGGTACATTTTTCTGGATATTATATTTTACGCATAAGGATATTTTAACAACATTTGAGAATCCAACATCCCGGCCGGCTTAGGAGCAAAGGGAAACGACGATATACAGATGCAGATACAAACAAATGCATCCAAAAATATCTTATGTATGCTCCTTATCTGCATAACCTTATGGTGCTCTTGAATGTAAAAAAATACACTTGATCGGTCGTATACCTATCATACTATCATTTAACACACCAGACCACATCATAAGAAATTTTTGGATTGAAGTTGTGATATTGAGCCGGTATCACATTCTTTGTGACAATTAACTAACTCTCTTTTGTAGGAACAAAACAGGAAGTCATTATACTATAATTGTCACTACTGCTGTTCATCGCTACATACAAAGGTTTGTCCTGTTTTTGTTACCATTTGTATTTATTTAGTAAGCTTGGATGCTTGTTACATCAGATTCGTACTAACTCATGGCATGACTCATTAAATTTGAGATCGTCGAGCAGTCGTTAATGGTGGTTTACACTTAGGAGGACTCATTTTGCACTTGTGGTGAAGAAATCATCACAACTTTACCAATTTTTACTAATTCTGTTTGTTTTTGTTGTAGGGAAAACTTAAAATATGGGCACCGAAGAACCTACTGCAACACAGGAACCTCAAGAAGCTGGAGGGTAAAATTTTCATCCTAACTCTGTAAATTAACGTAAATGCTCTTTTCTGTATAATTTTATTTTATTTTGCAGGGCTCCCTCGAAGAAGGCTTTAAAGAAAGCAGCGAAAGAGGCAGAGAAAGCAGCTAAGAAGGAAGCCTCACAGGTAGACACAATAATTTACTTGGTTTATATGTAATTCATTCATGGAAAGTGTGAGTAAGAAAGAGAAAGTTCAATATGAAATGTGTTTACTTTCACCAGGCTTCACGTCAACCCCAAGAGAACGCAAATGAGCCCGACGTTTCTGAAGGTTTGTATGGAGAACGTCCGCTAAATCAGTCGCAGGATAAAAGTGTTAGGAAGGTGGAGAAAGTTACTGATCTTGGAGTTTCATATGCCACTCAAACAGTGTGGATAAGAGCACGACTCCATACCAGTCGTGCAAAGGGAAAGCAATGTTTCGTTGTGCTACGTCAGGGTAGAAGTACCATTCAAGGGATTGTCGCTGTTGGGGAGAAGACCAGCAAGCAAATGCTAAAATTTGTAACAAAGTAATTAATTACTAATTAGTTATTCGTATCAAGTTGAATCATTATGATCTAAGTTTACTCAACGTTTTTAAATAAATTAGTGTCCCGAAGGAATCTATTGTGGATGTTCGAGGGCTGGTTCAAACTGTACCTAAGCCAATTGAATCCTGTACACAATCTGATGTTGAGCTTATCTGTTTAGAATTCTGGGTGATTAGTCTTGCTGAACCAAGACTTCCGCTTCAGATTGATGATGCCGCTAGAGCTGTCACGGAAGAAGTAAGTTTATCGGATAAGATTTACATAGTGTTGTACAAAAGTTATTTACGTTAGGTCAGTTGCAACTTGCAAATTTCGAATGCAGTGAATGTGAAAGTGAGGAGTGACATGTATGGACAATCATTAAGACAATGATGATGATGATGATAATGAGTAATTCAATTCAAGTCTTTATATTGAGGTTGACCTAATCGTTTTTACTACTGTAAAACGTATTCAGTGGGCTTAATTGAATCCCATGCTTTTTTTTGTTAACCGAAACACTATGTACAGCAAGTATAAAATGACCCATATTATAAAAGCACAGGAAATATTACTAAAGAGAATACGAATAAGACTGAAGACTATACAAAGCACCACAATAAAGGTGGCTGTGTTTACTGAGGAGACAAAACTGCCGTAAAGCATCCAATATCCGGAATGACAAAATGAAACAATGCTGTAGTCCTCAGGATCTAGTTCGTTCTCTTCGGTTTCTGGCAGGGCAATGATTCGGTAAAAGTTGTAAAATATCTGGAATACGAAGATGACTCCCCATACTGCGATCGCAAATTTGATATTACTAAATAGGCATTGTGCTCCTTGGTACATGGCTCGAATAATGAGAAAAATTAAAGTATAATTCATCGCGAATAAGAAACCATCCCACATAATGCTAGTAAGGCTCCCATAATACATTACCGAGTCGAGAAGTCTCATCCTGCTGAAGAAAAAAACGAATATTTGAATCATTTGAATGTTATCAAGTCGTAAAAAACCGGTAAAAGGTTAAGGTTGAGAACGTTAATGAATAATGAAAAGAGGTACCTGAAGGTCTTATGTAAGAAATTGACGGGTTATCTCGAAAGATTGTTGAAGTCAGTTGATTGAAATAAAACTTTTAGTGGCTAAATAATGAATGTATAGTTATTAGTAATGCATTTTTCATTTAGGATAAGTCTCTTTCAGAACGAGACCCGTATATAAGAAATAAGTTTTTTTTAAATATGCAACTGTCTAAATGAACAGATTAATGTAAGAACATGGTAACGTGTCTGATGGTGTCTGGTGAACTTATCAATACACGTCTGAAACGTCCCTGAATTGCAATGATTAAAACGCTCATTACATTTTCTTCTAATTTATAGGGAGATGAAGATGCTTTGAGCATTCGTGTGAATCAGGATACAAGGCTAGACAATCGTATACTTGACCTAAGAACTCCAACTAATCAAGCCATTTATCGTATCGAAGCTGGGGTTTGCAAACTGTTTCGTGAAGCCTTGGAAAGGAAGGTAGGCATATTTTTTATTATATGAAAAGAGAAAGTTGACATTAATTGTTTCGAACAAGTAAGTAGCTAGTAACTGTAATAATATTTTTACAGAATTTTGTGGAAATTCATACTCCAAAGATCATCTCGGCTGCTAGCGAAGGAGGAGCAAATGTGTTTACCGTGTCATACTTCAAGACATCTGCGTACTTAGCTCAGAGTCCTCAGTTGTACAAACAAATGGCCATTGCTTCTGATTTTGAGAAAGTTTATACTATTGGTTCCGGTAAATCTTTGATTTGTGCTTATCGTATGGACCTAATCTAAAAAATTGGAAACCAAACACTTTTTATAATTACATGCATGATTATTGTTTTGAATAGTTTTTCGTGCTGAGGACAGTAACACGCATCGTCATTTGACCGAGTTTGTTGGATTGGATTTGGAGATGGCTTTTGATACGCATTATCATGAGGTTAAAATTGTTTTAAATTCCATAATCGATGTGTGAATTTTGCCGTTTGTCAGGCCTTACTCATGCTATCTTGTTAATACTCACAGGTTGTTGATACTATTGCTGCAACGTTTACCGAGATATTTCGTGGACTTCGGGATCTCTATGCAGAGGAAATTAGCACTGTCAACAAGCAGTATCCTGCTAGTCCGTTTACTTTCTTAGATCCACCTTTGCGTCTTGAATTCCCTCAGGCGATTGCAATGTTACGAGAAGCTGGTGTGGAAGTTGGGGATGAGGATGATTTGTCAACTCCAAACGAAAAATTATTGGGTCGTTTAGTGAAAGCTAAGTACGACACTGACTTTTTCATTCTGGACAAGTATCCATTAGTTGTGCGTCCATTTTATACAATGCCAGATCCAAGCAACTCTAAATACTCTAACTCGTATGACATGTTCATGCGTGGAGAAGAAATTCTTTCTGGAGCTCAGCGTATTCATGACCCTAAGGTTGGTTTTAAAATGGTAATTCTCTATTTGTCGAAATTTGGGTAGTTTTACTTATTCAATCATTCTTCTTTTTTCGTAGCTACTCTCTGAGAGAGCAAAACATCATGGTGTTGATTTGGAGAAAATCAAGAGCTACATTGATGCCTTCAAGTATGGATGCCCACCGCACGCTGGAGGAGGTATTGGTTTGGAAAGAGTAACCATGTTGTACTTGGGATTAGACAACATTAGAAAGACATCAATGTTTCCGCGTGACCCCAAAAGACTTACTCCGTAAAAATGTTAAGCGTTTGGAATTGTGGATGATTTATACATTTTGGTGAAAGCTGAAACACATGCTTTATAAAATGAATGTTGGAATAAAACGATTTAACATTTTTGAAGATTAAGCAAATCATTTTATTAAAATTATAATTAAAACATAAGCACTCCCATACAGTTCAAAATGCAAAACTAGTAGTAGTTGTTGTTCAGTGAGTCAGTAACCTTTCGTTTCAATTGCATTGTCATTCATCGTTGCAGAAGCTCAACAGAACTGATTTCGTGGATTTATTTTTCATCTTCACACATTCTATGCACGCAAACCCATGCATGAGTAAGATCACGTTTACAAACACATTTTGACCTGCTTACAGGCTATTTCCTTGAATGGTTAGGGCTTAAGGAGAACTAGGTCCGAGTTCTGTACTGAAAGGACATTTCCAAGCAACACAAATGCCACAACAGACCGGAGTCAACCAAACAATCAAGTTCCATTATAGTGTGTTTCGTATAAGCAGAAGCATAATATATAATATAATTAGTTTTCCAAATTTATAGTGAGTTATAAGTATAAGAGAGGAGTCCGAATAAATGTGTCATAACCTTGCAACATAAGTTGTTTGCTGGGCAATAGTGTTGGTTGGTTTGTTATGTCCTTTTACTAATTATAATTTAGTTTGAGCTATAATTTTTTTTACAAAATTGGAAATGCACATCAATTATCAACTCCGTGATCAGTATGTAAGAGAGTTGATAATTATTGCCATAATGATTATGGATCTCACAGATTGCACTGCAGAGCACTGTATTGAGAGTTGGTCGATTGCAAATTAGATGATAATTCGGTCAAATAATCATATGTATAACACTGACGTAGTTCGTCTGTCTGTACTGTCGTGACCGACAGTTCACCGTGTCCGCTATTGAAAAGTGCTCAACAGTCTCTATCTGTACAATCACATATACAATACGTATAACATGCTGACGTAGTACGTCTGTTGTACCGTCGTGACCGACCAGTTCACCGTGTCCGCTATTATTTTGAAAAAAAGCGAGGTCAACAAATCCCTATCTACTAATGACAATAATACATACAATACACCCTAGGTAAAGGAGGTAAAATGCCCTAAATTTCAACAGTGTATGTCCTGATCAGTTAATTACAGTTAAGTGTGTTTGATTAAATGTAAAAGAGTTGGATTAGAATGAGAGTAGTGATAAAAGAGGAGTACTTAAGTAGGGCTGTAGTAAATCATGTAAATTTACTTTTAAAGTGTAGTTATGTTGTCGTTTACAACCTCATGTGACTGAGATACACTCGGGACTAACACGGATTGATTCATGTAACTTCACAAACAACCTCGGTGGTGTTCTTAAGTTAGAATGTTAAGTTATAGTGAAATTTTAACTCTAAGTTAGGTTTAATCTTTAAATAATGCAAGTTACTGCTTAATTATGCTGTGCATGATAGCAACTTCTATGCGTTTCCCCTAAACTTTTTAAGTAGTAGTGATTATAACTTGGAAAATAACATGGAATATATCTTAGCTAAAGAGTTGGAATTGGAGAAAAAGTTTAACGAAATGTAAGTACAAGTCCTTAAAATTTTCAATCGTTGTTGTGTACAGGAAACCAGAATTGTAAAATGTCCGTCAACTATGCAATAATCTTATATAGCTTGCACACGTACGTCTTACTGTTCAAAGCAATAATTAAGTATTAGGTATCTGTCCCGTGTTGAATGGTATTATTTATTATTGAACACATTCAAACCCAAGGTCAAATCAAAAGGTCATTTACACGCTTCAATTTATCATACCCTACTCTTTGATCCCTTATTTGCAATCTGGGTCTACTGCCCTTGAAAACATCCTCATCCATCGGCTTAATCCTTATAAGTTATAACCCTTCTTACTTTCAACCTTCGTCCAAACTTACAGAAATAGGGAAACCCAGCAGTCGATTTATGAGTGGTTTCTTGAAAATTAGTCCTCAACCTCAACCTTTGTAAACGTAAACCCCTTTTTTCAGTCAAAGCATTTACAACAAATAAAATGTTTGGTCCAGCCGACGGAAATCCTTAAGGGCTTAACCTTGACAGTAGTAGAAAATATTATTATGTATTTCAAGATGCCCCAAAACAAGCACTGCACACTGTGTAAAGTAAAATTCTCCGTGACAAATGCTTGTCTCGTAAATCAATACTGCTAGCTTTCACTTTCGTTATTCAAGGTTATTGTTACAACTACAATGATTGCTTGCTTAGAGTTTGTTTTGCTGAAGAAACTGTCAAGTCACGGATTACACATATTAAATTTACCTAACATGATACAGTTCAAAAGTCAAAGGGATGAAACACATAAGCAATTTCTGAACAAACATTTCGTTTGAGTATGTATATTGTTGAGTTAACAGCTTGAAAGCATTGTGCAACATACCATAACAAGTGGATAAAAATGAAAAAGAATTTATGGATGAACTTTTTACTCTAGTGAAGACCGTAAGAAGTCTTTGTCCAAGACCCGTGGGTTGGTGAATTTAAGAGATATTAAACGACCGGAGGATCTCGGAGTTGTGGCCCATGAACGGAAAGTACAGGCTCAGGAAAGAAACGCCAAATTACTTCAGGTAATAATAGGCAGATATGAATTTTATGAGCGTTGTGAGTTGAGTTTATGAATGATACATATCATCTTTATACATTTGTTTGGAAAACATACAATTACTAGATGATACGACTTGATAAGACTGTAATAATATGTGTAGTTTAAAATGTTTAAATCTTCCTTACAAAATAACTAAATTATAGGATTTGGATATCGAAGCCGGAAAATTGCACACAAGACGTCTTTGTCCCATTCATGAGAGGCTGGCTGAGCAGAAAGCAAAGTTTTTAAGGGATATAAATTGTTTTCAACAACACCAGCATCATCGTCAGTGAAATTATTTATAAACTTGTTGTAATACTTTTAAAATAACTTGCTTTTCCATGTCATGTCAAGATTGAGCAGTATTAAAAACGATTGCGAAAAATGGAGCAACTTAAAAAAGTTTACATTTTCATTGAATTCACCTCAGCGCCTAGATAAATAATGTGCCTAAACCAGAGTATATAAGATTTTTTAAAATATAAACTCAAACTGTTAAGTACATTTGTTAAGTAAATATGTGTGCATAAGAACAACCATAAAATATCTCAAATCATAGTGATACACCTTTACAATGATGGGAGTATGGGAGAGGAAACGGTTGTTGGACCACAAGACTTGGGATAAACTCGTAGTATTTATTTTACGTGGTTTTAAGCGTGTGAAAAAACGGTACAATATTGCAAACTAAGCACACCACACCAGTCATCATAATGATCATTAGGAAAGGAAGATCAGCAACAAAAACCACTGCAGTGGTGCACTGTTAGACAACGTGTCCACTTCCTTCCATCTCAACATCATCATGTTATGGGGTTAAAAAACGAATGTAGCTTGTTGAGAAGACTAGTGAGGAGAACAAAGCTGTTGCTTCTAAATTATATGGACCAATCGTTCAAATAATATTGAAAAACCAGTTTCATTTTATCCCATTTTTGTGAAGTCGATGTGAGTGATTGTTTTGCAGCGTTTCGTACAAGTACAGACATATAATAGTTATGTCGTGAAATGGGCATGAGCATTGATGAGTTTTTAGAAATCATAGTCAGACAAACAGGTATTCAAGGTTTAAGTTACATTTTACTGTAGATAAAAGCTTTGACCTGAGCAGATGAAAGTAAGCGGAATTATCGTGTTTTCAATGGAAAAGGATAAGAATGAAACAATCGTCTTAAAATAAATGCACTTTAGCAGCATTTGCCATCATTTGTGACCCAGAACATAAGATTTCTAAGTTCTTTCAATATGCCACAATAATATCACTTACTTACTGGTGCTCTTGTGTATGTATTGTATCTATCCATGTGAATAATTGCTTTGCAATAGTCTGAGAAAATTAGAACTGTCATTAAATTTTAAGGAAACATTCCCCATTTCATGCATATCACTTCATTTCATATATTGCTATTGTGGTCGAGTGTTATGATTTGAGTTATGACATCCCAGGATGCGTGTAAAAATTTTAACGTTTACTTTCAAACGTGTGAAAAATATCTTTGTCTCTGTCACACCATACCGATCTATTTAACTATTTGTTTTTACAGGCTCTGATTAGATTGTTCAGCTCAACAATTGCAACACAGTACAACTAAAAAGAGTTCGTAGTTTATTTTATTGTGTTTGCTTAGGGTGACAATGCTTTTAGCTTGGAGATTTCTAAATAGCTTTAAATTGTATAATTCTAAAAGATTGGTGTTCGTAGTTCGTATACAGTAAGCAAGCTAATTGCTCAAACGGATTGCATGAGGCGTGAAGTAGTCAAAGACATAACATATAGACGTTATTGTTTTTACAACCATTGTAGAATGAAATTATTGTCACATTCAAAGCTTTTTACTACAGTTTTAAAGGCTGTCAAATGCCAAGTAGAGTAACTGACAGCTAGCCGCAAAGATGATGTTCGTAGATATTTTAACTGTAAGAAAGAGCCATGAAACTGTGTGCAACCAACACTCGCTAAACCTCGAACTATCAGAAAAGACTCATTCCAATTGAACATAACAGGATTCCGTGCGGTTCGTCTGAAGATGCGGTTAAGCAAAAGGCCAAGTCCACACCGTAGAAAAAACACTTTTTTTACAGGCTTTTGACAGGAAGTAACGTTTAGGCTTTGAAAAGATTTACATAATATGCTTTAAAAATAATTAATTAGCTAACCTGAAATGAGAAATAAACAAATTTCAAGTTGCCCCAATATTCAAGCAGAAAAAGCATCCAGAAAACTACGTGGACATGGAATTTGGTTACAACATTTTTTAAAACCATCTAGGAAATTAGAGAGGCGTTCTAGTATGTTTTTAATACGTGGATGAAAGTGGAGGGATGGTAATGAAATAAATCTCATATTTCCTGTTTCGATTAACTATGTACCTTCTTAATAAAATTAAAGCTGTTTTAAGTGAGTGGGAAGATAATTATTCATCATTATTGCAATGTTGAGAGGAGGAATATAAAGTGCACATTTATGGCACTTGTAAGAATTTCTTCATAATGCTGCTGTTTCTATTCATGTAATTCTGTGTTGGGTCAGCAGACTGTGTGCTGCATGCTACATAATATATAATAGAATATTATTCTATTCACTTACTTTGCTTTGCCTGACTAGCATGAAATTTGCTGGGTATTAATGAGCTGTGGGATTGCTTACAAATCTCTGGTAAGTTGTCCGTCCTTCAGCGCTGATTGAGTATAGACATGCATAATTTAGTGAATTGGTATCAATAACTTCAACTGCTCCTGTCCGAGAGATTTCGGGATAGATCTAGGCTGTTTGTAGCTCTGTTTAGATAGCGAGGACAACATTCAGTATTGAATACAAACAGATCAGATTGGATGGGTTTGAATTTTAATGACCTATATGCTTAGCCAAACGTGAACGGAAAGTGGAATAAATGATGTATGGACAATGATACCAGCAAACGACAATGTACGAGCGAAAACATCCTCATTTTTATTCAGATTATTCATAGATACATGAATGATGGAGGTATGAAATTTCCACGTAATCATTACTCGTCTATAATATTGCCATATTGCATTGCATTGTCCATTGTCGAATCCAAAGATTTTCGGTTTGGATATGCGACTAGCCCATAACATAATTATCTGCTTTATGCTGACATTAGTTGACATTATTATTACGACTTAAAATTCGTAAAATGTTTTTATAAATCTTTCCACTTGTTTGGCTACTTTTATCAAAATGCCTTACTGATTTGGAAGACTTTACTCAAGACACTTGCTATTGACACAAGTGACACTTGTTATTCCAGGTAATGGAAGTATTTCGCAGTTTTTGCTTCTTACTATGTAAACGCAGGATGATAAACATCTTACATGTTAGCGATGTAACATTATATGTAGCTCCAGACATGTCTATCCAACATCAGCCCATATCTAATCCATGGACCTATTTATAAATCCGTAGTCTGACCTGACGAAGATGTGACACTGACCCAACAACGTGACAGTTCTCTGCTGTGTTAAAACATTCATCACAATGTTGATTAAGGGGATATAAATATCATTCCATATCAAATTATTAGTACAAGCATCTGCTTAAAATTATATTTTCCAATTCTCTTTGAGTTTGACTGATATGATAAGACTAACATTATCATAGACTATGCCCAACACAGACTGATACTAAAATCCTCATTATGTAACCTTACATCAGCCTTCCATTTCAATCAAAACGATAGTATTTGTGCAAATCCACCCCTCTCTTTTTCATGCATAGCTTATTCGACATCGTGTACGTCGTAATGAAACGATATGATGATGATATGTATTCTTTTACTTATCGGGTTATTTTGGCTCAATCATCAAATCCATAAAACAGTTCCGTACTGCATACTGCAACCAGGAAAAATTAGTAGTTTATTTTATACTTATTTCTAACCAAAGCATATAATTCAAGTTCAGCTAGCTCACGTTCTGCTTTATGATCTTTGATCCTCGGCTTTAAAAAAATGTTACTTTTCTGCAAAATGATATCTGATCATAAGTTGTAAGTTAGTAAGTAATGTGATGATGATGAGACAGGCTTCCACGTATTCCACTTTGTTGTTTCATTTCGAGATCCTGCTAAACAAGCACCAGATGCATGCAAATATACTATGAAAAACTAACCCTTGCTGAACCACATTGAACGAGTTTTACTTACTTACGATAAGTTCGGGTATAGCAAAACTTTATACCGTGATTTTTACAAGTTTATGCAACTTTCGTAACGAATGTGTATTGTATTTGAACGATGCATTTGTAGTTGATGTTGTTCGCACCTGTATAAAAAAGAGTCATTGTTGCGTATTCACTCAGCACAAGACTTTCTGTCTTCTCTTCTGTGGGAATCTCTTGCTGAAACAGAAAATGAGCAAGCTATAAGAAAAGGAGTTGGAAGGTAGTAAATACTACGGAAAACAAAACATGCACATATATGTATGATGTAGTAACTCCGTCCCATTCTATGTGAAAATGTGAGCATTAAAAGTGGTCTGGTATAACAGGACAGAAGAGAAGACCTACGTTCCTTACGTTACATACATACGTTCCTTATGGTGTCCGTTCTAGCTGGGTTTGTTGCACATTTAGAGGTCTCTTTTTCATCCCATTAGAAGCAGTATATGTATACAAAATATGCATGACGATGGGACAATTTCTCAGCACTGCTATCAATATCAATACTACTCACTCACTCACTCTTGTTCATTTTAGTCTTCTGCTCAAACTCATCTCATTTTGCCTCATGAACACACATACAAAACTTGTGTGAATGGAACAACTGTGTGATCACACTGAGACGAGCAAAAAAGATTGGATTAAAGTGAACACATGAAACAAGTGACAAAAAAGAAAGATTCACTCTCGTTTGTGAATATAGAATCAGAATCCCGTTCTGTAGTAAATTGAAGTAAATCATATCAAATGTCTACCCATGAGACAGAATTGGGCTAAACGATTCTGAAGAACAGGAGAACCAAATTGAGATAAACGAAGTATATCGTATGTACTTCATAAACTTGCAAATTATGTGATTTATTGAGAGCATCTTTCGAAAAGTGGTGCTCCGTTTCCTTGCTAAATTTCCAATACAGTTGGATTTGCAATTTTGGATGTTCAATCTTAAAAACGCATGCGACACTCACATCACAATCGCTTCATAAAGCTTTGGCAGAAACGAAAACTCATTGGAAAGCAAAAGTGAATGGATTAGGAAGTGATAAAAGTTGAGCTTATGGAAGCTGATGCTGACATGCAAGACGGATTTAAAAATTGTAGATGATTCTGCTTTCTTCATCCAAAATTAGTTGCTACTTTTGGCACCATTTAAGCAATGAATTCTAAAAGGATTGGGTTGGGTGTTGGTTAAAAC
Source organism: Orchesella cincta (assembly GCA_001718145.1). Classification (NCBI taxonomy): domain Eukaryota; kingdom Metazoa; phylum Arthropoda; class Collembola; order Entomobryomorpha; family Orchesellidae; genus Orchesella; species Orchesella cincta. The sequence continues at coordinate 9,555 of LJIJ01000293.1, read as the reverse complement.
GTTGAGCTTGCAAACTTGCCAAGTGAATCTGTTTTTACTTCGGACTGGGAATGTGCGTGTTGCTAAAAAAATGTAATTACGGAAGAACTATGTGGTTCATATTCCCTTCCCCAACTTCCTAACTATGATTCTAAGATAACAGTTTCCCAAGTGTGTACATATAAATGTGCATTCGAGCACCCCTTGTAAATACTAATAGATAAGGATATCTATAGAGTTAAGGATACTTAAAACGGATCCGAGGATTAAATGTTGTCACTTCGCAATGCTGCCAAAGAACGTCATCGGAATGACTCGCATTCTTTTTCGAAAGTTCTACATTGTGACCATATTGGTCGTTGGAGTAACATTTTGGGCATTTGTAACGCACCTTGCTCCGCAAGTGACCTTGTCATCTAAAGAGCAAGTTCAGCCTTCTAAACAAAATCATGTATGTTCACTATCAATAATTATTTGACACTTTCTAACATTATGAAATTTTTGAAAAAGATGCTATTCGAATATAGCATATATATTATATGTAATCATTGTTATTTCAGAATTACCACAAGGTATTATCAGACACGCTCAATGAGATCGAAGGGGATATCGCATCTCAGAAAATTTACTCAAGTATCCTACTCAGCAAACTTCGGGAAAAGTATACTAATAACGAGAAACGGGAAGGTGACAATTCTGCCCCAATCTCAGACAACAAGCACCTCAACCAAGGTTCCTCCGTCATAAAAGTACAGGACCCGGAAAAACTGCGACAACTCCAACACGAGCTTCAACAAGAGGCCCACAACGGGGAAGTTCATAGTTTGGAATTGGACAAGGACGGCAATTTAAAGGCATGTATTTAATACGGCATTTGTTTAACCAAGATTACAGATAATATGAACAATGAAATCTGCGATGTCTGGAAGAATGGTATTCAACATTTCGAAGAATCATGCACTGAAAAAGTATTATATCATCGTGTGCAAAGTTCATATGTACACATAAGTTGTAAGCGTTTCATTTAAGCCTACTTTCATACCATATTATGCTGTATTCGTCAGGCGTCATGTCGGATACAGTTAAATAAGGTATGTTGCGGCTCAGAGCGAGACAATATAATTTCAAAAGTATTCAGTTAGTCATGTACAAAAACACTTTATCGTTTCTAGGAGTACTCTACAACTGACTATATGCAATACAAAATGTAAGCGAATATTATATTGATTTATTTCACAGAAAACATAAAAGACAGTAAGAATTAAAAAATTTCACAAATAAAATATTTCCTCCATAGAAATGGAGGGGGCAACGTTTCCATAATCTCCATAATGCTGATCACGTTACCCCTTTGAATAGCTAAAGAAATACGTTGAAAGAGATAGTGTTTGGCTTGTCGATCTCCAATTTGTTGAATAAGTTGTGTTCCAATAGAATTTGCCAATTCTTTAGAAAATATTAAAGTCTCTTCCGTAAATCGCAGAATTCTTCAATCATGCTTTCGGGAAAAAAGAATAGCCTATTTATATTATTTGTAATCGGTCCAATGATTTTCTTGTTCATTTTAAAGGGCCGTAAAGAAGTGAAGGACCCTAATTATGAAGGGAACAAGGATGGGGAAGAATTTCATCAAGGGGAAGTTATTGAGGGTGGGGGTGCCGCTGATGTAGCTGTTAAAAACACTGATGACGCTAATGCGTCACCTTCTCATGGATCTGTGATAGCTGTGCTAGTTTTTGTATGTAACCGTCCTAGCATAAAAAGGAATTTAGACCAGTTGTTTAAATTTCGGCCTTCTGCGGAAAAATTCCCCATTATCGTATCTCAAGATTGTGGTTCGCACCCTGCCACAACGTCTATTATCAAGTCATTTGGGGATAAAATTACTCATATAATGGTAATTTCGTCTAGAACTTTAAAAACTTAGTAAATTATGCATGGCATTTATTGATAATCTCTTGTGCCTTTGATACAGCAACCAGATCTTAGTGATATAAAGGTACCTCCAAAAGAAAAGAAGCTGAAAGGATACTACAACATTGCACGTCACTACGGATGGGCTCTTAATTACACTTTCAATACATTAGGTCATAATAATGTCTTGATTGTTGAAGGTATGCATTTAATTACATTGTATTCAATAACCATGTTAATTCTTAATCAATGTGAATGTGTGAAATCTCATAATTGGTATTTCAAAAACTATAGACGATCTAGACATTGCTCCAGACTTCTTCGAGTATTTCGCAGCAACTCTTCCACTACTGTATGAAGACCCAACATTATGGTGCATTTCCGCTTGGAATGACAACGGAAAACCCAAGAGAATCAATGAAACTGCGTATGATCTCTTGCATAGAACTGACTTTTTCCCTGGGTTGGGATGGCTAATGACGAAGTCCTTATGGACAGAACTGATGGTAAAATGGCCTAAAGGGTATGTACCATTTAACTTTACATGCTATAAATAATGGTTTTAAAAGATTAAACATTTTGATTTTGTTATGTATTTAGTTATTGGGATGACTGGATGAGAGAACCTCCACAAAGAAAAGACAGATCGTGCATTCGCCCTGAAATTTCACGAACGAGTACCTTTGGCAAGGATGGCGTGAGCCAGTAAGTGCTTATGAATACATACAATTACGCATATTTGATTCTTTTATTTTGGATAAAATTATTAGTATAACAATGTTGATAAACTAACTATAAATACTGTTTTTGCAATTATAGTGGCACATACTACCAGAACCATCTCAGGTTTATTAAACTGAATGATCATTTCGTGCCTTTCACATCACTCGACTTATCATATTTGAAAAAGGTATTTGTACACTTTTTTATTTATACTTAGCAAACGTCAGCCAGATTTTTTAACATTGCCTATTATGACATTTTAGGATAAATATGACGTGGCGTTTGTTAAACGTGTCTACTCTAGCCAACTAGTTAGTTCTGTGGAAGAGTTGAAGCGGGTGACAAATTCAACTCCAGCAACTGACCCCACAGAGTTTAGGCTGACCTATAGAACTAAGGTTGACTTCAGAATATTTGCCAAAAAATTAGAAATCATGGAAGACTTCAGAGTAAGTTCAAATTAACCAATTATAATTGCAATAAAGCTGTTATTACAACAATGCGTCATTTCATATTTCATTGTCTCATGCCTTTGTTTGTTTATCCTTTGCTATATATAGGCTGGAGTGCCAAGAACCGCATACAGAGGAGTTGTGCCCTTCTTGTACAACAATAAAAAGGTTTACCTTGCGCCTGGTGCGAACTGGAATTCGTACCAACCGTAAAACTAAAGTAATTATTTGCTAGGGATATATATTATCATATACAAAATTAGGTAGTTGCATCATCAAACTCAAATTCAAAACACTTTAGTCATAGGCACTTGAATGGAAAAGGCACACTAATGGTGGCGTAAGTGGTTGAAGCAACGACCTTCTTGCATTTAATGTACTAGCATAGCTTTTTTCACTCAAAATTATGCCAAAAAAGTTTAAACCTCCTTCGCATACCTATCATGCGTCACCCTTTTAATTGAAGAAAGTTTATTTTTATGTAAAGTTTGTATCATTTATATTCGTTGCTTGTTACATGCTTATAAGCAATACGCATTTCTTCACACTGTAAAGATACACGTATGTATATCTCAGTTTGTTTAAATAGTTTATTGAAAATTCAAGAAACTAACGAGAATTTATATGTAGAAGTAGAAAAACAAAATGTGCTAGTCCCTAGTTTATCGTTTGCAATGAAAAAATGTATATAAAATGAAATGTTAATTGAATATCGACCCTTATTATTTTTAATAGGGAGCACAACGTACCTTAGAATTCGTAAATAGATATTTAGTTTACGTATTTCGATTTATATAAAAACAAAATTGACGACCAAATACACAAAATCCAGGTATTTTTCGATGTACTATTACTTCACAATCAATCACTTTAAGACACTCATACATATGCTACATGCATTTAATGTATACACACATGATGATCATGTCATGATCTACAGATTCAACAATATACAAAAATATGCAGGTCTGGATTAAATGCTTAATATCTGTAGTATCAACTCATGAACATTATTAATCCTAAGTTTTATTTTTACCAGACTTGCATTAAGAATATCAAAAAGTCATGCATTCACAAATTGGGTTTCATACTTCACTACAAAAACCATTATTAAACTTATAGAGTTCATCATAAGCGTCAAAAAGTAAAATCCTTCACGGATAAATTGAGACATAAAATGAGATAATCAATCACAAGATGAGATAAAGAATTATTATGAGTTGTGATCATTTAAGTTACAAAATTGGAATTAGTCTATGATCGTCGTGTATTATATTTTCTATTTAACTTGCATTAGGTACATTCCTTATGGCAGTAAAAAAATATGTCACAATGTTAAACCAAAAACGGTTGGAATCTAAAGTAAGCTGTTAAAGTCGTTGTGAATGCGATAGTAATGTCTACTGCTTAAAATCATCAAAAATTTACATACCCACAAGTTATAAGAAGTGATTTTAAATAATGAAACCAGGTCATTTGTTGCGGGAATAGTGTAACGATCTTCTAAAACACATGGAGCTAGAAAAGACTTAAAGTCTGAACATGGAAGTTAAAACGTTTCCAATCGGACGGAAACTAATAATAATAATTACTAATTAAGTATACCAGTTACTCTTACACTAAAGGTCACGTTATAAGCGTATTAGAATCGATAACTGTGTAAGCTCTTCACTGACATGATTTGCTCTTCATTCCTCGGGATCCATTTTGCCAGTTGAAGATTGTACTACATTATTAAAATCAATTAAGAATAAAACCAAACCTTACAATTACTTCATGTTATATCTATATCGTACATCATTCTTATATTTAAAACTCTTCACGCCTTAGCGTGTTCATGATAAAATATTTCTTAATTTCTTACAATATATACATATCAGTTTTAAAACGTAGTTTGGTTCAAACTTAAGTATTATGCCATTAGGTTTACCACAATACACCTGTGTTCAGGTTTAGTTCATTTTTACCTTTTTCTACAAAAATCACGTTGCCGAGAGGTAGTTTTATCATTATTATACACAGTAAATTCATAACTTAATTTGTACGTAATACTAATTGGTAAATTTCAATATGGACGGAATCATGCCACTATCTCTAGTTTCTCATTTAACTGCTGTAATACTTCCATATACCGGGTTTTCATTTCAGCAATCTGCTTTTTAAAGGCTTCCTCGCGTCGCTTGGATTCTTTTCTGCACTTGGTAGCGACTTTCTGAAGCAACTTAAATTGCTTGCGAAACTTGTGCAACTCTTCCTCGGATTCTCGGCATTTCAAAGTCATCTCTTCCTCATTGGCCTTAGCTATCTGAACTTCGGTTGACCATGACTCCAGAAGTTGTGCAAGGATTTTGTACGTCTCTAGTGTTTCATCGGTCTGAATCACTGCATTGGAAATTGCTTTAACATCTGTTTGTGTTACAATTGAAGACACGTCTCGTTGAGAACTGTTACTGTTGACGAGTCGATCAAGCTGAGTTTCACCATCTTTACTTGTCACTACACAAGATAAATTAACTTGTACTGCAGCATCCTGCAACTCTAGACCTTTGGAAAGCTGGTCGTCTCTCTGAATCTCGTCTGTTTCAGCTGGTGATGTGAAGGCGTCAACACAAATTGGTCCTAAATATAACAGTAATCGTTAATCACATTTACTAGCCCTACAGCCTTTATTGTTTTGCTATAGTAAGTTTACTAAGTTTACTTGTGTCAAATGTGGCCTGCAAGCCAAGCTCCTTCTGGGTCTTTTCCCAGATGTGATAAAGCTCATTCGGTAAAGTTGACAAACGTTGTCTGTACTGCTCAATTTCTTTCTCATATGACTCAACTAGCTGTGACTAAAGAAAAATAAAGAAATAAAAGAAATGTCAGTAAGAGTTCAAACTTAATAACATGTAGTAAAATTATTCTTGGCTCAGTTTTCACTTACTTTCTCTTCTTGAAACTCTCGCTTTAGTTCTTCAAATTTTTCGTTCAAAGATATTAGTCTTTTTTCCTTTATTAGAAAGTCTCCATCACCTGCATCCTCCATAATTGCAATCTGAGTCTTTTCTTTGCTCTTGATGTCGGATACTTGATGTGTATTAACTTGGGAATGTGTGCTTTCTTCAGTTTGACAACCCGCATTTATTTTAGTGCCAACAAAACTTTCTTCCATTAAAAGCTGCTGCTGCCTCTGTAAATGGGAGATATCGCATAAAGATAAAAACTACGAAAGAAAATAAGAATGGAATATCCGTTTGCATTATACCTTATACGTTCGCAACTGCCCTTCAAGTTCGGTAACCACTTTCTTCCAAGCCACAAAATCAGCCGCATGCTTTTCCCTGAGCTGCCTAACGACATCACTTACTTCTGCTTGTTGGGTTGATGAGCCAATGCTGCTCAGAAGCTGTACTTCTTGTTTCAATTTATCAATCTGAACGAAATAAGAAATGAGACAAATTTTTATAGCGGTGATAAAAATATGATCCTTAAAAGAAATACTCATCACTAGCGGACAAAAAGGCTTGATGGCACATCAAAATTATACCTGATTAGAAAAAAGTACGGGATACTCACCTCAGAATTCATTTGTGAAACTTCATCATGCGCAGCGATTTGTCCACGTTTAGCCTTTTCATACTCTTCAATTGCTTCCCTTAATTTCGTTTTTAAATACTCACACTCTTGTTCTTTCAAATCTGTAGTAGCAAAGAATAATTAAAATAAAATAAAAATCCCATTTTCATTTTTATCAGAAATCAAAAATACTCACATATCATGTTATGGTTAGTATGCAATCTTTAAAATCATTTAAAGCCTATAAGCGAACCACTTACGTGCAAACTTTTCTGCGTCTTCCTGCTGAGATTTAATCTGCACCATCTCCGTTTTCATCAATCCAATTTGGTGATTCAAGCTGCGTTTGTCTTTTTGTAATTTAACAATTTCCTCTTCACCCCGATGTATCTGTCTTTCGCGTATGTTTAACAGTGTTTTCATTTGCTCTTCCTTATTCTCAGCAGCAAGCCACATTTCACCATCAACGTGTCCTCCGTTTTCATTATTACGGGGACAATGGTCTTTGTGAAGTAGAGATATAGTTGGATTTGATTCTTCCATTTCTTCAGCATCTCGGTTCTTCTGAACCATCTCGACAATCGTAACTTGCTTTTTCGGTTTCGTAGGGTTTGGTACTGCTGATGCACTGTTGCCGTTCAGAATAGAGCCATTTACTTTGAGCTGTCCATTAATAGCTGTGTTCATGTTTCCAGTTTTCGTATTTATATTCATTGGGTATGCATAGTTTCCGATTCCTGGGCTCTCTCCAATGGCATTCGGAAGCATATTTAAATTTACTCCGTTTAAGAGCCCTCCATTGTTGTTAAGCCCATTCACCTTGCCATTCACAAAAATTTGTGACTCTTCCTTATTCGATAAAAAACTCGTGGCGTTGCTGCCATTATGATTTACCGATGAGCTCCTACTTCCCACATGAGATGAATCTTCGCTATCGTAATCAAAAGTTTCATTGCTCAATGCTTCCAAAACCTTTTTGATCTGCAAAAATAAAGGTTTGTTTCTCTCAAATTATTGTTACAACTGATTGATTGATTGATGATTTTTACCCGAGCTAATCGGATTGACACTTGAATGATATTCATTAGCTATATATCAAACTTAACAATAATTACCTCATCCTCTCGATTTTCATCTTCGGATAGATCACTGAGATTTTCCAATTGAATATCGTTCGGGTTATCCAACCCAAACTGTGATACTTGAGTCATTTTGAAAAGACTAATATAGGCAGCTGCAATTAGGAAGGAACAATGATTAGAATGATTAGATTAAAGAATTGGCTGTTATTTCTTGAACGGTTAAAAGTTGAAAAGGTCCTTTTGAATGATAAGGGATCGTTTCTTTGCAACGATGGTAGATATGGCATGTGCCTTGTGCTTGAATGTACTAAATATGTATTCCAATTCAATGATTCAAGTCAGGACTATATTGTCTGATTTAAATAATGATGCGAATGAAGACTTGACTAGAATACAAGTAAAGAAGGCAAAGACATTCAAACGACCATATGCCATCTAACAGCCGTAATAAAGGTGTGAATACCAATGTGAATTGCAGATTTCAGCAGCAGGGTCAATACTTTAACAACATTGTGTAATATATGTACATATATTTATATGAAGTCTTTGTCTTTCAAGTCGTAAAAAAAGAAAGAAACCTTCAAAAACTAGGAAGGAAAAGGATAAATCATCTAAAAAGAACGCAGACCTTTCGGACTTTTACTTCTACTTCCCGTGGAGAAAGTAATGCATTTTTCCAGTATTGACCATCAATGAATTATTGATTACACGCGTTATGTGGCTGCTGTAATATGGTATTATGTGTTTACAAACAGGTAAGGCAAGGTAGTCTTTTGTCATCGTGTGTCGTGTAGGCGTATTTGTTACAACAGAACATGTAAAAAGAGTAAGTAAATAGGTAGAAAAGAGTGAGAGAGAGTTTCCGAGGCCAGAGCAATAAATGTTTCTTAATCCTTTCAATGTGAAAGGTTTGTCAATAATATATGACAATCACGCTAATAGTTCTTTCTAATCTTAATGACTAAACTATCAATAACAGTAATTGTCCAACGGAAAGTTGGACGTCAAATCGCCTATTAATTTATTATGTTATCCTGTAGCATTAGGACATACATAGGACACGGGTATAGAAGCTATCAAATGATGAAAAATGCATCTTATCCTAAACCATTCAGTTTCGTGACTACACAATAGGCGCACGACTTCCGGTCCGTGTACCAGTCACACAGTGTGCATTATTAGTACAGGTAGACCAACTCGTTCGTGTCCCCCTACCCTATGTAAGCTCACATCTCACTGCAAGTATTAGCTATCATTCAATAAATTCCATTCAGTTTCTAGATATATGTATCTTGAACGTACTAAACTTTCACACAGGGTCTGGTCTAGTTATGCCGTTTGATGGAAATGATTTTATGTGACAGTGAAAGTAGCAAAGCTGCTAATGTATAAATATAATGCAGTTGAACGTGCATGGGTGGTTTGCGAGTGTAATGAGAGCATTCTGTCTTCCCTACATTTCGTTTGTACACTACACATCCGTCATCAGGGTAAAACAAGAATAATTTATTTAAATTTTTATTTGCAATTCTATTTTTTCATACTTGGAATTGGGGCGATGAATGAATATGAGTTACGTTGACTTCGATTATTACCATTGCCCCGAAAGCACTATTTCAGCTTTTAGAAAAACTTTCTCCTCGAAGTCCGAAGCTAGAAGTAAACCGAAAAAATTGCAAATGTCTATCATAAACGAATGGCAGAAATAAAGAGAATGAGAATACAATGAAAACAGTCAGTGTCAATTATGTTGCAAGATTACATTCAGAAAACGCTATTACTCTAATACTACTAAATTTTAAGCCGTTAACACTCCACGTACGGGAAGCAGTTAAAGCAGACTTCAG